>JAJOOO010011222.1:0-10756 GCA_029582685.1 Solanum piurae
TTAATCGCTCATGGTTCCCACAACCCTAGTTGTGGAGTTTAGTTCCCATAATCATATGAACACAATTAATTATTTTAGATGAAAGAATTATGAACTTACGTAAGAAGAAAAATAAACCCAAAAATTCAACTTGAATTGCAAATAAAAAATCTTCAAAACGATCTTAGGAAATTAATAATTGCTAAAGTTGCAAGTTAATCTCCTAAGTCAAGAACTAGAATAGAACAATAATGTCTAACCCCCAAAAACGGAGTTTGCATTCCCTATTTATAGAAAACAAGTCCTAAATTAAAATGGAAACAAAATAAGGAAAGTTTGTTACAGGCACGCGTCTTCATTCCACGAGACTGACTTACGAACCGTCGATGGATCTACGGTCCGTGAGTTCCTTCAGTCAGCCAATACTTAGAAAATATTTCAGCTTCCAAACATTAGCTTCTCTGAAGCAAATGATGGAACTGCAGTACAGACCGTCGATCAATCTACGGTCTGTCAGTCCCTCTCCGTAGCTCCACACTTAGAATCTTCAAAAAATTAGGTACTGGAACCCTCGCAGTATCAATCTACGCATCAATAGTACGGTCCGTAGATTGATCTACAGACCGTCAATGGGCACCGTGGTTCCACACTTGGTCAGATTTCCCTAATTTGCCTTCCACGCCTTGGCTGCTGATCTACGACCACCATCTACAGAGCGTTAATGGACCTACGGTCCGTAGATCACCTCCGTAGATCCCCTTTTCTGCATTTCTTTCATCTGTCTCTTTACTTCTGCGCCTGAACATCTTTCCTGCAAAATGTGATAAAAACACATAAAAACCAATACAAAAAAGGCCCTAGACACACACAACTTGTAAGTGAAATGTATTAGAAATACCGTAGACTCACGGTATATCATGAACCCATTTGGATCATCGTCCACGTTGGATCCATTAAACTCCAGAGGGTTCATCTTCAAAAACTCCCTTATTCTAGAATCACCCATCCCCCGTATAGGGTTTTCCGGAGCCACCACCTCTCTATTGGCTTGCGCCGTGAAGGTTTGAGCCAACAATTGTATAGAAGCCCTAAACTCCGCAAGAGTGATATTCTCAATCGAATGGTCATTTGGATCTTGAAGAGGAGCTTGGTTAGGAACTTGTGGAGTAACCTCTTGTTCTCCATTGTCTTCATCTTCTCTCCTAGCATTAGCCCTAGTATTAGCCATATACTGAAAAACCATAGGGCACACATTAGAAGAAGGACCTACTAAAGACAAACTCTATGGCACGACTTAGAGAATGAAGGAGGGAGATTTCCTAAATATCTAATAGCCTCCTATTCATAAATGTGGCGCGCTTCACATTTATGAGCAAGACTCTACTAGACGTGGTTTGAGACAATCCTAGAACCATTCTAAACCTTGTGCTCTGATTACCAAGTTTGTCACAACTCAGGGGTCTCAGACAAGCCCTTAGCATAATCATAGCATAAAATCATAGAAAAGTATGGAAAATTTAAAACTTCTTTAAAACCATACAATCGAAAACATTTTCATAAGCAAGCGGGAGTCTTTACTACAACTTTATCTTAAACCATCTATTAAAACTCTTGAATAAAAGACTTGGGACACAGCCCATATAAATGTCTAAAACATAAAGAAATGAGATAAAGGGAACATAATGGGTTTGTCCTCGAACCTATGAGGACCTACCAATTCTTCAATTCTTCTTGCACCTTAGCAATCCCCACATTTGATTAGAATGTAGGCAATATGCGTTAGTACAAAATGTACCAAGTATGAAAGCTAGAACAACATCATAAGAGAATCTCAAAATGGTTAGTCAACATAAGACATAAGCATAAGAGATAATAACCTAGTCATAACATAATCATCATAGTCATAGCATGGTCGCCAACATACACATCATATAAACATAAGTCAACATAAGACATAATTAATGAGCATAGGAGATAAGTCATAATCATATAAGCATAATTGACTCTTAGTCCTCTATACCATAATAGCACCACTCTCAAGTAATCTCAAAAGCATACAAGTGCAACACATGAATAGCATCCCATAATACCACCCAAGCCAATTATCCTTTTTTTTGGTCATCTTAATCATAGTCTATATACATGGTCTAAGTCTTTAAGGTTTTCTACCATAAGGGCACCATACTTCTAAGTAACCTCAAAGCACACTTGTGCAATGCATGAAAGGCATCCCATACTATCCTTCACACTAAGCATAACCTTGAAATCATCTTAGTCATATTCACCCTACTTTAGTCTTACTATTGTCTATATTTATATAGATAAGGGAACTATCACCTTTAGTCAATCATATCTTGGAAGGAAAATATAGCAACAACCCAAGAAAAGTCTATACTATGTGTGGGAACCCTTCATACCTAGCCTTAAATCATACTTGTGCAATGTATAGATATCATTCCATACTTCTACCCATACTAAGTACTCCTTTAGACTATCATTAATGTTCACTAGTCCCTCTATTCTATTTGCCTCTATTCACGGCTACCAAGGAATAACCCCCTAATAGGCTAGACCATGCTATCACCTTACTAACACAACTAAGTTAAGGTAAGCTATCTACCTTGGAAGACACACTATCATGCAAGTCCAAGCTATTCTAGGAAAGGTACAAGTGTCCTATCCTAGATACCATGAAATAGTCCTAGACCAACTAAGTCATGCTACCCTTACAAGTATACCATGATACAAATGCAAGCTTCGCTTAGGAGAGAATGATTTTCAATCCTAAGCTATCTTTAGGAGAGTATGAGTCCTCAATCCCAAGCTACCATGACTAATCTAACTTAAGCCACCCTTGAAATGCATCTTACAATGCAAGGTCAAGCTACCCTTAGAAGAGTGTGGATCCTCAATCCTAAGATACCCTTAGGAGAGTATAAGTCCTCAATCTTAAAGCTACCATGAAATGGTCTTGGCCAAACCAAGGCATGCTACCATGAAGGCATCCTAACAATGCTAGTTCAAGCTACCCATAGGAGAGTATAAATCATTAATCCTAGGCTACCATGACTACTCCTAAATTAAGCTACCATGAAATGCACTTTACAATGCCAAGTCAAGCTATCCCGTAGGAGAGTATAAATCCTCCATCCTAAGCTATCAATCTTGGTCTTATCCTACTAAGCCAAGCTATACATGAAGGGATCACACATCACAACTTCAAGCTATTCTAGTCTAACATTCTTTGATTCATTTTAGGTAATTAACCAACCTAGAATTCTTCTATGTGAGAGAACATTTGGATCTCCTAGCAAATTCATGCCTAAGTGTGTAAGAGAGAAAAACTACTCAACACAATCACATGATATTGGCTTTACCCTCAAAGCCCTAACATTGATGGCTACAAGCCCTACTTTCAAGCTTAACTTCATTCATGTCTAAATTACAAGCTATTCAATCACATTCTTTACTACTAAGTGATTCTAGTCATAATTGATTCATAAAGGTTCAATTTCATCTTTACAAGTCAATACCCTTCCTATTCAATAAAGTCTAGTTCAATTCATGATTTGATGATCCTAACTTTGATCAATTACTATACATGAGATTGATTTAGGATGATCACCTTTGAACCTTCAAATTTTCCTCTAATGGCATAAACCCACAAATATCACATTCATCAATTTAGATTAGAGTTTACCATAGAAATAAAATGAAATCATCATAATATCACTAAACAAAGCTAAATAAATTGTAATTGGGTATTATCCACTTGATTGGAATCATACCCACACCCTACCCACAATATAAGATCAACCCTAGCCAGAATTGGGTTTTTGAAATCACAATTGGGGGAAAACTAAGGGGCCTCTATGGGGGGAAGAACCCATAGATGAATAAGCTAAACATACCTCTTTTCAAATCCCTAAACAAAGCTTGAATCAATGGTGAATTTGACCTAGTTGCTGCCCCTCATCTCCTTCTTCTTCTTTCCTTCTAGAGAGAGAAATATTTGAGAGAAAGTGGGTTCTTTAGATGAATGAGTTAATGACTTAGTTTAGGGTCTTATTAGTTATTTATAGGTGTCTATTTAACTAATTAACCGACCTCCCTATGCCCTAACTAATTACTTAATTAAATCCCTAAGTCCCAACTTAAAACTAAAAAGCTGAAAGCTAGCAGGACCTACGGATCCCCACCCACAAACCGTGGGTGGGTTGATGAGCCGTAATGACTGGATCATGGATGAGGTATGGGGCTTAACATGGAAGGCCTTTGCAGGCCTTGACCCATGACCCCCACCTAAGGGGCGTGGGTCCACCTACTGGCCGTAGGTGGCCAAGCGTAGGTTACTAAAAAATTGTAGATTGGGGACTGTTTTAGGGTCCTCATAAAGGACACCTTTGGTTGGTCCTTGGGGAGTCGTACCCGGACGTTTAAACCTTAAAATCCTCATTCTAAGTACGGGAATTGTTTTCACAACCTTTAATCCTCATACAACACTCCAAACCTCTTACAAAAGGCTCTAGAACTCACTAGTTCAACTTACTAGTTTCCGAGGTGTTACAAGTGTGAACCTTGTGTGGCACTTTTGAGCCTCTCCTTTTCTTTGGAAGAAACTTGAACAACTTTGACCTTTTTATCCCATCATCCATAACCTTCATGAAGTATTGGTTCGTTTGAATAGCCAACTTAGGCCAAAAGCCTAAGTTGGGGGTGTGGTGAAAAAAAAGGAAAGTGAAGAAGTGTGAAAAATTCCCCATAATAAACGGTTTTGAAAAATATGGAACCCCCCCCCCTCCCTCCCATAAAAAAAAGAGAGAAAAAAAGAAGGTGAAAACGAAAAAGGAATGAAAGAGAAGTGTTGTCAAATAAAGTGTGTGAAAGGAGTAAAAGAAATGGGGTATCCAGTAAGTCATGTTTAGTTTGAATAATAGGGTGGATTATGAACATGTTTGAATGTGAAAGAGAAGGAGAAAAGGTGATTTTCAGGCCATATTTCATGAAGGTAGAAGCCACTCAGCCGCATTACAAGCCTTAAAAAGACTTTTGTGATCTTGAGTGAGCTGAAACGAATGTTGATTGGAAAATAAGGGCAAGCCTATGGGTGGAGTCATGCATGTGTTCATCTTTGTGAGTTTGAGAGTTGTATGTGATTCTGGGACCTTAAATTGTTGAGTAATTTTGTGTGAATATGGAATCATCTTTGTCGTGAGGGCATTTGAATACCTTTGTTGAGCTTGAACTTTCATTTGAAGTAATCATTGTGAGCTTGAGTACACTTGATAATGGTGAGTCACAATTGGAAACTTTGAGTGCATAATTGAGCATTGTATGTGTAGTTTAAACCTTTTGTATGCATTTATGTTGAGTCTTAAGCAACACTTTTTGTAGACATCCTTGTTGAGCCGATTGATCTTGAGTTTTACTTGAGAACAAGCAAAAGTTTAAATTGGGGGTGTTGATGAGTCCGAGATTTCGACTCATTTAGGGCTTTGTTTTGATAGTTTAAGTGTCCTCAAAGGCCTAATATATGCTCTACCCTGATGTTAAAGTGTTGATTTGTAGCTATGAAGGCTAAGGAGTAAGGCAAGGATACTACCAGGCAAAAAGGGCGAACAAGCTGAAGAAGTTGAAGAAAGACAATATTGGTGATCGCCAAGACCACTCGACGCTCTTTAGCTCGCTCAAAGTTCCACCGTGCCATCTCTGGCAAAGAACCAACTTGGCGACAGAAATGGGCAGTTGGCGGATCACCGAACGACTCCACAACAACAACCTTGATTGCCTAAAATCACAGAATCTTGAGGACTAATAGCCAATGCAAATCAGCGATGGATTGGGGAGAAGGGCATATTGCCGACCGGGTTGGCGAAGCCCGACTTACTTTGCCTAATAGCCCTTAAGGCCAAAAACTGGGCAACTATAAATTGAAATTTAAAATGAAGAGTGACGTGTTCTGATTCCCTAAGTTGGAGAATTTTAGTTTTCTTTGAGTTTTTGAGTTTCCATAGTAGACTTTTAATCTTTTAAAGCTTAGTTTTGAGGAATTTCAATTGGGTTTTTGAACTAATTCAATTTGGAGCATTGTAGAGACTTGGAAACTTTTACCCAGCTCATGGCAAAGATAGTTGGTAATTGTTTCTCTTTTTTTATGATGTCTAGCTAAAACTCCAATTCTTGGTGTGTGATCATGTTATTATGGGCTTAATTAGCTTATGGGTATTGTTATTTACTGATATGAATGCTTAATTGAAATGGGTTTAATTGATAGTTGTGTACTAATTTATGAATTGTAGTTGAAAATACAATTCTAATTTAGAGTTATGGGCTTGCTGGAGAAAGAGGTTTTAGAACTAAGGCTTTCAATTAATGATTGTAGTTATTGGGTTGATGTGAGTTCAACTCGAGAGAGTGAATTCTAAGCTTGATTCTACCTATCTAGCTCGAGAGAGTAGATAAATTAAGGTTTTGGGCTGTTCTTATTGTTAAGCTTGTCGAGGTTCGAGAGAACTCACTTGAATCGTAATAGTTGTTCGAGATAAAGCTATTGCACCTATAGTCTAACCTACCTACTGAGATTTAGCATTCGTTAGTAAATTTCAATTATCCATATAGAGAAATTAGCCTATAATCGATCACACCCCGAGAATTCCTCTCAACATTGTTGATTCCCTTGTTCTCGTATTTATTTTAGTTGTTAATTAACAAACCAATTCTCCCATCTGACATTTGTTGTAACCCCTTTCAATTTAAATAAATGTTTATGATAATATCTATTCCTACCACCGATTAGATTACATTTGTAACTTCGTAACTGAATTCGAACTTGCACCGCTCCATGTGGGTTCGACCCCAACTCTTCGTTGTGATTTTATACTAGATTACGATCGCCTACACCTAGTATTGGATGAGGTGTAGTTGAGCGTTTATCAGACATGCACTTCAAACGTCTTCCAAATAAACCACTTCAATGATTTCCACCTCAAGACGTTTCCCTAAATACAACTTCAGACATTTCCCATTTACTTTTACCTCATAATTGTCCTCATTTTCCACTTCTAAGCTTCATTAGGATATGCATTAACCACTCGAAATGGCCCAGAACATTTAGACTTCAACTTGCTAGGAAACAAGAACAAACATGAGTTATAGAGAAAAATTGAATCATGCGCTCTAAACTCTTGTTTCAAGATCTTGGTATCATGCCATATTTTCATTCTTTCCTTGTATATAGTTAAGAATTCATACACACTCAAATGAAACTCATCCGTTTCATACAATTGATTCACTCATTCTTTGGAAGCCTCATCCAAATTCACATTTAACTTTTTCCAAAGCCCACAACGCTTTGTGCTCAAACTCTAAGGGCAAGTGACAAGGTTTTTCAAACAAGTTTATATTAATACATACTAATAAGAGTCTTGAATGCGATTCAATATGCCCATTGAGCATTATCCAATTTTTGGGACGAATCTATCCTATTTGCATAAAGTGTTTTGGACAAAACACCTTTGATCTCCCTATTAGATACCTTGACTTGACCACTTTTTTGCAGGTGATAAGGGGTGAAAAAATGATGCTTTACTCCATATTTAATCAACAATGACTCAAACATCCAATTACAATAGTGGGATTCCCCATCACCAATGATAGCACGAGGAGCGCCAAATCTATTGTAAATGAACCACTTGAGGAATTGAATCACACTCCTCCCTTGATTCGTAGGCAAGGTCATTGCCTCTACCCATTTAGAGACAATCAACATCCACCAAAATGTATATGTTCCCATAAGAGCTCACAAACAGATCCATAAAATCAATGCTCCATACATCGAACAATTCCACCTCAAGAATAGGAATGAGACACAATTAATGACTTTAGGATACACCTCTATGTATTTGACATTGCATACATGTTTTGACAAAGGCATTTACATCTTGATACAATTATGTCCAATAGTACCTATTTTGAAGAAATTCTGAAGCCATTGGCATCCCACTTTGGTGTCCACCAATAGGAGATGCATGACAAGCCTCAAGAATAGAACCAACCTCCACTTTCGGAACACTTCTTCAGATCACATGATCAACATACTCTCGAAAGAAATAAGGCCCATCCCAATAATATCTCTTGACATAAAAAAGAATCCTCTTCCTTTAGTATGGATTTAGACCTCGGGTAAGATACCACAAACAACTTGATTTGCAAAATCCTCATACCAAGGTGCAACATCATTTGAGACACCTATATCACATTAATTGGGGAAAGACTCATCAATGTATGTTATATTCCATTTTAACTTGAGGTCCAAACGGTGTACAATATATTGGTGATTCTTATGCCATTTTTAAGAGTAGCCACCTAATTATGTTAAAGGTGAATTAGGACACCTATTTTTCTAAACTTATGCTAAATTAACTAGATTAAGGTCTTCTTAACCTTATGTAATTCTAGGTAAGGGTTCTAATTTATCCTAATGGGAAGGGGTAAGAGTTCCTTTAAGATCCGTTAAAAGAGGGTTAACCGGCCAAACATAAGTTAATTGATTAAAAAGGAAAAAGAGTGCTAAAGGTTAAATGAAAGAGTAGCCAAGTTGGAAAACATTTATTTAAAAAACTTTAAAAGCTCTTTTGCCTTTGTATTAAAATGTTAAAGAATTAAGAAAAGGTAATTTTTTAATCAATTTTTGTTGATCCATAATTATGGGTAAAATAGAAAAAATTATAAAGACCTCTGTTCATGGATTGATAAAACGCTTCCTTTTGAAAATGATTTAGAAAAATATGAGTCCAAAAATATGGATTTTAAAAATAATAAATAAAAGCTTATGTATGCTAAGTAATTTGTTAATAACTCAATTATGGATAACTAAGTTAGTGGATCTGCACTCAATCCTCTTTCCTATGTAGGTTATTCTGGGTAAACAATCAACACTAAACATTTCAAATCACAACAAACAAGTTTATAATGTTAAAAAGGAGACAATAAGCAAATAAGTGCTAAAATATAAACAGGTGATTCCAAATGGGTTCCACTTGTTTTGCTTGCTTTTCGGGTAATATAAGATGATGTAATGACCCATGTGCGGGGGTATGATGATAATGTCGAGTCTATGAAAATAGATTTTTGGCGAGAGTCTCAAATCAAGACTCCATTTTGCTCTCATAGGGTACATGTACAACGACAAGAGAAATAAAGGATTAGAAATGCAAGTAACTATTAGGTGAAACAAATATACATTCCAATTATTCTATTCCAACACAAGTACCTTAATAGTAAGCATGCAATAAATGGTAACACCTAACTAACTTTTACATTCTTCACTAGGAAGAAAAGAAAATTTCTTTAACTAATATATTCATGAGCATGCTTAGGACAGTAAATAAATATCTCATGTAGTCAAAGTTTTTTTTAAAAAAAAATTAAGGCAACACCATTGTCATTAAACGGTAACAATCATCAAAACACATTAGACAAGGAAAGTAAAGCTTCACATGGATATAATATATACGCAAATATATTTATTAATGTCTAAGGCCTATTTAGTCAACTATCGAAAGACTCTAGGTAATATTATGGAGTTAAATATATAGCACATTTTGGTTCAAATATACAATGATATAAAGAAACTAAAGCTTGAACTATATATAATATTTACAAAGTAGCATTTATAAGTAAAATTACAACCAAATCTGAATTCCATAAGCAAGTTTTCTTTCCAAAATATTTTAAATACATACTGTTTAAAAAAAAAAAGTCATAAACTTTAGCACAAGATTTTCTAAATACTAAGATTACTAACAAATGCAGCAAGTGTGTATCCAATTTCTCTACATATAAAATAAATAAATAGATATATCTATGACATGATTCTCAAGACAACACAATAATCTTAAAACAAGAAGAAGAGCTAAAATAATGTCGGTTTATCACCTTTTTTGGAGCAGTGAATGATAACACTCAACTACACTTCTTCCGATTCAAAGTGTAGGCAGTCACTAACAAGTATAAACCCAACGATGAGTTGGGGTCGATCCCACAAGAAGTGATACGGTAAAGAATTCAAGTACGAAGTAAAGAAGTGTTCTAATCTTTTGTAGAAGTAAAAGGCTACGCAACATAAAATAAATCGAGAATTTTTAATTATCAATATCAAAAGGGGGGAAATTTAGTAACCAATTGCTAACAAAAACAATTAACACGGGATTTGAACGATTAGAGAGAGGACCTTAGGAGTGTGAGCAATCGAATACTAATTTCACTGAATGGGTAATTATTAATTGCTTTATGTTTTTGAATCTCAATGGGTAGGATAGATTGTAATTACAATAGTCGTTTCTCAATCAACTACCATGTTTCAAGCAAGTTCTTCCGAACAATGACAAACTTAACAATACAAAGCAACCCAATTCCTTAATTAAACCCATAAAGTCGGGTTGTAAAGACTTCAGTTCATCAATGAAAACATGAATAAACAAGTGAGTCCATTTCAAAACAATATTAAATTCAACAATTAATAATACCCATAAGATAATTTATGTATTCAATTACATGATCACACCCCTAAGGGAAGGGCTTTAGCTAGACATGGAAAAAACAAGAAATCCTTACCAAAAAGATTGTCCATCCGAATTGTCAACAATCTTCAATGCTCAATGCCAAAATTAAGACTACAATCCTAATTCCTCAAATACAAATTAAAAATCCTCTCTAAGAGCGTTCAACAATGTAAAAAACTCTAAAAACTTTGTAACTCACTTTCTCTTCTTTAAAA
>JAJOOO010011223.1:0-23691 GCA_029582685.1 Solanum piurae
TAACGATTAAAAATAATGATAATAAAATAAGAAATATTTTCATTTTTTATTTTTTTCTATATTGAAGTAAGATAAACATTTGCTAATTTAAAAAAAAACATTCATTGAAAAAGAATGTGTCAAAAAGAAAATAATAATATATTTATTTGGAAAATGAGTCTTTCTGACCAATTAAATAACAATAAGGGTATTTTTGGACCAAAGTATTGACGACAAGGACATTTTTGGACCAAACTACAAACGGAGGGCATTTTTGTTCCTTTCGCATAGTTTAAGGGCATTTTTGAACCAAAGTATTGACGATAAGGGCATTTTTGAGCCAAACTATAAACGGAGGGCATTTTTATTCCTTTCACATAGTTTAAGGGCATTTTTGACCCTTTTCCCTTAAAAGAATCCATTATCATTGAGTGAAAATTGCACAGAAACTAGAGCAGTTATACGATACATCTGCATCAATGTTGTTAATAGTTTCCTAATCACGTGTCAGCATCCTATGCA
Organism: Solanum piurae; assembly: GCA_029582685.1. Lineage (NCBI taxonomy): Eukaryota > Viridiplantae > Streptophyta > Magnoliopsida > Solanales > Solanaceae > Solanum > Solanum piurae. The sequence continues at coordinate 502 of JAJOOO010011223.1, forward strand.
CAAAGTAACCAGTAGTACAAATATAGAACCAGAGAAAAATCTTGAAGTACTCTTAGTCTCCCGGTCTTTATTTTTCTTCTGAAAATGGTAACCTGGTAATCAATACTCTCCCCACTTTAATTTTTCCGGTATAACCAGTACTATAGATATAGCACCTTAGAGCTAAAAAGCAAGCAAATTACAACCTGCATTACTCTTAATACAAAAAGCAACCCGTTGAAGAATAAAAATAAACATTGACGTGCATAGAACACACTAAATAATGTTTTGGGATAGATAAAAAGTGTTGCACAACAGCCCCATATGAAATAATTCTATGTTGCAATAGATAAACCTCTGGAACTGGAACATTCACAAATAGTAACTATTCAACAGAAATTAATGCATGTGCAATCCCGAACAAGAACATTCATAAATAGTGACCATTGAACAAAAAATAATGTATGTGCAAGTTTGAATTTACCATATGAGGGAACAGAGTGATGTCATGATAATCTCTAATAGCTTCAGATAGTTCAAGAAGTCCGCCTACCCAAAAAAAAATAAAAAAAATCAATTCCGACTTGATGATTGCAATCCATTTTAAAGCAAATATGTAGAGGCTATACTTTGTGGTGGACATTCCCTACCTTTTCTTGCACAATTGAGGACAAAATCAACGCTAATTTGATCAAGATCCATATCATCAAAGGAAACAACTCTGTAAAGTTCTCCCTGCAAATACAGACAACACATTCAATTGGAGCCCAGTAAATTCTCTACCATCAAATCTCCTTAACATATCAAGAATCTTTCACCTTAAGATTTACTTCAAACCAACTTCAAGATCTATCCGTCTTGTAAACTTAATCAAAACAAGGAAAGAACCCACTGGATTTTAAAGATTACTTACTCTTCCATTGCAACTTCAACGTAAACTTGCTTAGAAACTCACACTTGCATTCACCCAAAAATAAGGGCCTCCGAAGAACCAAAACCCCCTAAATTCAGTTACCAAAATATACCAAAGATGCACAAAAAGAAACAAATTCCAGTAAGAGGCAAGATTAAACGAACAACCAAAAGCAGATGAAGAATTGGTGATGGTGTGGAAATAGGGACAGCCGGGGGTAATTTTTTGGAGGCGAACCCCATAGTTCAGGATTTGAACCAAAAGAGACCGTTGAAGAATGAAAATAAACATTGGGATATGATCTTAGGTATATTTATATGCCTAAGTTGTCAATAATTGTTCATAAAGTGCTTGAATTGAGGAATGATCTTGAGTCTATTAGCTTGATTTTTGTTATACTTGTGATGATTGTGCACTTACACACATGATTAGTTGTTTCAAGAACTCTCGAAGGAATTGGAGTTGGAACGAAGAAACAAGGAGAAAAGACGCGCAAGAAATTGACTAAGTATGAAGACCCCAGGGCATGGCGTACTGAGAGGCGCATCGCGCCAGCCCACAAAGTTCTGCAAGACTTCTGGGGCATACTGCTTGGCGCGACGCGCTAGCCCAAAAGTACTGAGGGCACACAAGAGGCGTGCTGAGAGGCGCTTCGCGCCGCAACCAAAGTTTTGCGCCAACTTTCAGGCGTGCTGCTACGCGCGATGAAGGCGCGACACGTCCCATTTTTTCAGACTTTCCAACTTTTAAGCATTAAATAGGATTTCTAATTTGAGTAGGATTTGTTCCCAACTTTTCCTACTATTATAAATAGATCCTTAGGGCTCTATTATGAGCGTGTGACGTTTGATTTAGTGTGCAAGAGCAAGAATTCAAGTTTGTAATAGGTTTAAATCCTTTAACTCTTCTATTTTTCGAAAATTGCATGAACTATTGTATTTTCTTATTTTCTAATAGCATGAGTAGCTAAACGCCCTAGTTCTGGGGCTGTAGCTACGAATTGATTGTTGAATTAATTTTTGGTTGTCAATACAAGTTACTTCTATATTCTTGTTTTAGTATTTTATGCTTGCGCACCATAAGATAAATCTATTGTCTAATCTTAAAATCGGGAGAGGAGAGGTTAGATAGACCAGAGAATATAGAGTGCTTGGTCCACCCATTAAATTGAGGTGATTAGTGTTCAGGAGTGATGCCCAGACGAACACCTTGCTTGATTACAAAATAGGATGAAATATAAATGCTCGCCAGTTAGTCTATTTATCCCCGCTCAACGATGTAGTTAGATAGCTAACTGGGGTAGGCAACAAGAAGCATATAACCCGGATCATATCATCAACCCTATAAATCAGTAACTTGACAACTGAAATTATTTCTAAGCCAATAATATGATACATGATATTCATTATATGTTGTAGCCCTGGAATTGCTTTTAACTTGCTTGAAACATTATATCAAAGTCGTTCACAATTAGTTACTTTCAATTAGTGCATAATTATTAGTAGGTAAACAATAAATCATCAACTCTTGAAAAGATTACTTTTTACTTTTAGTTGTAGAATTAAGTGAATATAAATTGATCATAAGGCCCTTGGGAATGATAAATCGTTTCTTAAAGAATCTATATTACTTGCGCGACCACGTACAATTACGGGTATATTGGGGAGCAACAAGATATGTAAAAGGTGTTGCACAACAACCCGTATGGAATAAATACGATAAATGGGTCGCTTCCTTTTATTTTATCTGTATTTATAAATTACATATTTTAATTTTAAAGATACCTAAGTAGTTCAATTTTTTTTTATAGTAATAAGAGATCGTATTCTCTAAAACCTTGAGAAAATTAGAGATCCTCCACCTTAAAAATTTAAACTTGTATAAATCCGTTAATATCATTACTTTATTATATTCATAATTCATTGCCTCAATGTGTTATTGCAGATATATAGTTGAGAGAAAATATACAAAAACTATAGCTTCAACCCAGTCGACTTCGCTTAAGATATATAGTTGAGAGAAAATAATTAAAAAATTATAACTTCAACCCGCTTAGCATGACATAAAAGATAGAAGGAACATTTAAATAAAAAAAAACTCTAACATAATAATATCCATCATTTTTAAAACTTTATTTATTTATTTTTAATCAAAATACTATTAAAATATATTTTTATTAATATTTATACGATATCAAAATTTGGTACTCATTAATAATTAATATAGAATGCACACGCAATGCAACTATCAAGAGATAAATACTTAGTGAAAGGAAAGAAAATTTTAAAAATAAGAATTAATTAAAGCAAAAAAATAGTCAATTGGATTAATAAATAATAATACTCTCTCTATTTCAAATTAATTGAATTGTTGAGGTGTTTCACACCCTTTAAGAAAAGAAGATTAAGACATAAATTAGGCATAACTTTTCATTTTACCCTTATTAATTATTGTCAAATTTATGATTAAAATAATTGAAGATTAATTAATAACTAATTTCAATGCTAACTAATGAAGGGTAAAATTGGAAGAATATTCTAAAAGTAGTATTAAAAATTGAACAATTACGTTAATTTGAAAAATGAAAAATGTTTGTCTCAATAATTTAATTAATGTGAAATGGAGGAAGTAGCAAATAAGGAAGAACTGAAGAGGGAAACAAATTGAAGCCTCAATGGAGAAAAAAAGCCAAAAATATATGGCTGACAAGGGGTTTTGAACCCTCAACGCCAGCATCGTGAACACACACACAATATATATAGTATTATTGATTAATGAGTAACTTTTGAACAAGAAATCTTAATGATACCACAACAATATACATATACTCTTATAGCATCATTGACTAATGAGTAATTTCTGAACAATTTTTTTAATGATACCGTAACAATATACATATACTCTTATAGTATCATTGACTAATGAATAATTTCTGAAAAAAAAACTTTTATGATACCACAATAATATACATATACTCTTATAGTATGATTGACTAATGAGTAATTTCTGAACAAGAAACCTTAATGATATCAATACAATATATATATATAAATATATACTGACTTAGTATCAGTTAAACAAAATTATCAGCCTTAAGAATATCAATATAGATATTGATTTAGTATCAGTTAAGCAAAAATTATCAGTTTTAATGAGGGGGTATGAACTGTAATTATTTATGAAAAAATGTGTATTTCTTAAATTACTTTGAGTTTGAATATGAACATATAATTATTTTAAATTTTATAACCCATTCATGTAGTTTCCAAAAAATACTAGCGTCTCATCTTCGCCTCCACAATGGAACCCATAGCAATAAAGTTAACAATCGTTGCTATGTGTTCTATTGTGGAGGAGAAGAGGAGACACTAGTATTTTTCTATATTTTATTTCAGGCATAAGAAGAACGAAACTAACAAGAGATTTTGCAGTTTCCTCGGAGAAAATGGGGACACTAGTACTTTTTGATAAATTTTTATTTTTATTTTTAAATTCAAATTTATTTCTTCTTTTTAATGAAAAAACTTTATTTTTCTATGGTCTTAAACTAAAGATATATATATATATATATATACCAAACTATATTTTAATCTCGTGGTCTTAAACATGTCATGTGAAATCTAAATTTAAAAATTAACAAAAATGAAAGAAACATTCTTTAATGTTTTGAAACGAACTAAAAAAAATATTTTTTTATTAAAAAATACTTGTAATAATTTTATTATTATTTTAAAAAATAAAATAAAATGGGCCCCTCAAATTTTGGGCACGGATAACTCATTTTTAAAGGAATCAAGCCACCCCTAAATAGGATATTTAACTAAGATCAATTGAGAATCTGAAAGACAATTATGCAACCCCTATTAATGATCCATTAATATAATTATCCGTTTAAAGAAATAATAAGCTAATTACCAAATACTATAGTTTTGGGAAAATTATGAAAAATGGCAAAAATGGTAACATATTTATGGAAAACAATTACAGTTGAATTTTTTTACAAAAACCACTATACGTTGTTTTTATAACAAACTCTCTACTTCTCTCCCTTGCCTCTCCTTCCTCTCTCTCGCCCTCTCCATCTCTTGGCCTCTCTCTTTCTCTTTCTCCTGTCAGAATTCATTCAAATGTATTATGTATCAATTGTATTCAATCAAATATAGATAAGAATTTTGTGTTTATATCAATTGTATTCGAAAAACTATATTTGTATTTTTGTATCAATTGTATTTATATTTATACGAATACAATATGCATTAGTCCTGTATCCATTTAGATGGACAATCAGATGGGGCAAGTTTGAGTTTTATTTGGATCCTCAATTATGAGTTGAGTTATAATAAATTGGGGGTTAATTTAAAATAGGTCAATAGGAAGATATCGTGAAATTAATAAGTTTTTAGATATTATTTTCGAGCATATCGGGTTAAAATATGAATCATATGTAATTTTTATTATTTATTTGAGGATGGATCAAATTTGAAGATTAGGCAACATAATAAATAAATACTTAATGATTTAATTTTAGGAGAGTTATTAAAAATAAGGACAAATATGAGTCAAAGGGTTAATAACAAAGGTATTTTTGAGCCAAAAGTTTGACGTGATGAGTATTTGGGAGCCGAAAGGTGGATATATGATAATTTTATACCAATTCAAATAGTTGAGGGATGTTTTAGGCGCTTCAACAATGTTTCTTAATTATTCTTGTTCTTTAATGTTTCTAAAATGAGTAGCTAACCTTAAGACTCACTAATTCACTTTAATTGTTTGAGTTCGAAAGAGGAATATTGAGGTGGAGAAAGACTAATTAATAGGAATTTAGGGCAAATATATCAAAAAAGCATGACGCCGTATTTCTAAAAGTAGAGGGATAAATATGACTACAAAATTAGCTGAAACTGTCCAGGTAGTACCAATTCTTCAGAGCAACATATCTTGTCAAGATTGTTGGTCCAACAACAATGTGTCTCAGATTTGATGTTGTGTCTGGCTTTTCTCCAACAATGTGTCACCCATATCAAACATTATTTTCTGGGCATCACAATATTGATAGGAGCGATCGCCTTATATTTCTGATCCATCCGCGGCTCAACATCTTTGTATCCACCTTCAGAAAAATCCATAACAGTTGTACTCACATTAGTCATTACTACTTCGAGAACGATTAGCAGAATTCTAAAAACTTACGATTTTTATTTTATATTTAGAAACAATACTTCTTTCATAATACTATTATATCGCATATAGCAAGATCAACTTTCCCGTCCTATACATACACGTATGAATGCAAGCTGACAATTTCTTGAACAAGTGTATGCTAATAAGATACCATGAACCATGAAATAAAGTATCAAAAATATAGTGTCGTCTCCGTCATCTTCTCCTCCACAATGGCCCCCATAGCTATAAGTAACCTAAGATTATTGGTTGTAAACACCACACTATGTGATTGTGTACAAGCGAGAACGTTGGGTAACTTATAGCTATGTGATTCACACTCCGTAATAAAATCGAAAAGGAATGTGAGTAAAGAATATTGAAAGCAACAAGAGAAGAAGGCATTAATCTTGTCCGTGAAAACAAAGGAACTGGTCCCATGAAAAGTATAGTAAGTGTAGGTAGTTGTTTCAAAGAAAGTATACACAAAACCAAAAATAGACAACAGTGGAACAAAACAGAGTAAAAATACTAAAAGAGGAAGCAAAGACCTAAGAAAGGGTCAATGCAAAGGCAAATAAGGCAAAAATAGGCAAAAGGCATGTAAATGAGGGAACAATCCCTAACTAAAGTTTGCAACCTTTCTTGTTTCACGAGTTGAACAGATTATATTTTCATGAGCTAATTTTTCCACTTATAACAAGATCTATTAGGCCTTGAAAAAGTTTCAACCCGCTTTAATTTTCTCTCAAATTATTAAATTGTCACATCTCAACTAGTCCTCAAGTATTATGCAAGTGTTGGATGGCGCCTCTCAAGATTGTTACACAACTCAGTAGCCTTGTATATATACCATGTATGAGAATTCGGTAATTTAATGTTATAAGAACAAAATGTTGAAGCAAAACCAAAGGTACAGTCCAAAATTATGAACAAATTGGCAAAGTGCACCTGATCACTTTATAGACTTAGACTATGAAGTTAAAACTCCTTCCAAAAGTCTTTCAATAATGTTGCATAATTTGAAATCATTCAATCAAATGGTGATAGAAAAACCAAAATCACAACAGCATATCTTGGATAGATTAACTAAATATGAATGTTCACCCAAGCAGCATATGCAAGTATTCATGTTCACCATTTATCACTCAATTGAATCTGAGTTTACAATGCAAAGCACTTGTGAATTATAAAATGTGACATTGCCATTTCCCAGAGTCCCTTTGAACACGCTCTAAATTCAGCTTTCTGTTTTTCTGTTATCCTATCAGCACGGACAGTAGCCCACTGTTCTAAATACGTATGTGTAATCTCCTTTAGCATCAATGTAACCTGTCGAAAAAGAGAATATATAATCAAATTCATTGAGAATGATAACTTGCACTTGCTCCACTAGAAAAAACTTGCACAATCAACATTTCTAATCAGATTCGTCTCAATAAACTCATGACATGCAAAGTTAAGCTTCGCATAAAATTCTATTGTAGTGTTCCAAAGCATGCTAAGCAAGGACTATTTCTTATGAAAGACAACGAAGATCAGAAACAAAATAGACCAAGATTTGTAACTGAGGTCAAAAATAGACTTTCAATTAGTAAAGGAAGCAAAAGTTCTTGAGCAATAATGACACTTACAGCTTCAGTCAGTTTTTGGAAATGCTCCTCGTAAGACATTGACATTGGTTCATTCGACTGATTTACCACATCACCATTCAAGGAATTAACCTTCAATGCCTGAACAAGAAGTTAAATAGTAATATTCAATAAATGGGTGGAAATACAGAAATGTCACTACTCTACTTTCTTGAGAAGTAACGGAAAATTAAGAATAGAATTCAACAGGACTATACCTTTAGTTGCTTGAACAATTCATTTGTATATGGTACTCCATTATTCTTTTCTAAAACAAGAGTCACAAGCGAAAGAAGTTTGTTCAATTGCTTTTCTTTCTCCTTTGGATCTTTAGTCTTGTTATCAAATAGCACCCCTCTATCATCACACAACTTAATTGTTTCCTGTAATGGTACATAATACAAATAATAACATATATATTCGTTAGAAGCATAAGAGGAAATGTTTAACATAGTCACGGTATGTATCCAACAAAATGATCTCTTACCTTTAAAGGCTCCGGACATTCCTTGCCTAAGTACTCATTACTATCTTCAAATTCATCACCACCAGTGAAAACAACAATCATATAATCTCTAATTTTATCCCCAAAGAACTCTTGAAAGCAGCTAGTTCTTCTCTAGAGAACCTTGCTCGCACGGACAAAACCAAAAGAACAGCATGGATCCCATCCATGGCCAATTCCATGCATTTAAAAATTTATTTTCCTATAGCGTCAGGCTCACCAGTAAAATCAAACAATCCTGAAGTAAAAAAAAAACTCAGCATCAGTACTAATCACACGAATTAAGATTGATCCAGCTTGTTTAGAAAAATTCTTTATGTAGCAAACCTTAAATTCATTATCATTTCATCAGTTATATGAACAGAAAATGATCTGAAAGGAGTTGTATATATATACCAGGGGTGTCAATGACATCAATCATCAGACCGTTAACTAGTCGTGTACTCTTAAGTTCACAAGTACTTGTAACCCCATTAGAGCTACACTTGGACTTGAATTCCTTACTTCCAAGTATGGAATTGCCTGTAGCACTTTTGCCGTTACCTGTTCAACCAAGCAGGACTAGTGTCTGTTTTTCATTAGTAGTAACTTCCCAATCATCAGCAACAGCACTTCCACCCATTTTACCTTACTGAAATCAATGAACCTACAACAACAGGACAGGAACAGAGTAAAGGATGATATGGCAGAGTAAAAAGTGGAAGAAATTATCCATAATCATGTTATCACACTAATGAATTAAGCCAAATTAGAATAATGACAAAAATATTTTGCTGACCTTGACAGACAGAGCTGCAGAATACAGAGAGTTTGAGCAATCCTGATATGAGTATAAATAAAGCTTTTTTATTTGGGAAAAGAAAAGACTAAAGAGTGCATGGGACTTTTCATTCTCCAACACATTCACTTAGAAGCTTTAATTCAACCTTGGGACACTTAATGGTCGAGCTTTTGAGCTACTCATGGCGATCTCAAAAGGTAATTAGAGGTAAAGAGGGCTGTTTTTAGCTTAAACTGATCAGTTTCCTAGAAATTAAGAGATATTCTTACTAATTTATCATTAATTAGAGGTAACTGGTCCAGAATTAGTGGGGATTTTAAGCACGTTCATTCGTTTTATTCAATTCTCAAAAACAAAATTTTACAGCACGCGAAGCATTGCTGTTCGTTACTGTAAAAAAAAAAAACTAAAATCACTTAACTGTCATTTTTAACATAAAATTTACTCAGCTTTGCCTGAATGTGACTAAACTAAGATTAATAGAAAAACAAAAATGTGTTGGCATGATCACATAATATTCTTTCAAGAATAGGAGTACAATTTTAAAGCCTTCAAATTATTGCAATAACTCGGATATGTTCAAGATCGAATTAGTTTTGGTCAACCAATTAATGTGGCTTGCGAGATAAGGGCTGTAGCTATGAATGCAACAGACTGTCAAACGAAAGGAATGGAAGTTGGTTGACAAAGGAGCTCTATAGTGTTCTAGTTAAGGAGTGTAGCAGCAACTTTGCGGCTGCATTGGCAGCCGAGCTTGGACTCAACTGGTGTGTCCAGAATGACGACAAGATCTCACCATGCTCAAGGGTAAATAAAAGCTCTGATAGCTTGATCCAGCAGACAAATGTCTAAAAGCAAAACAAAACACACAGTAGCATAAACTTGGATAAATATATTCGGCAAAAGATAAAAGGTTCTCAACCACATTAAGAGAGATGGTAGAAAAGACTGAGTGCAGAACATAACCAATGTATGAATCATCGTCAATTTTATAAAAACATAAGCATCAAGAACGTAGCACTTCATAAAATACGACACATGCCAGCTTGAGATTCCAATTTTCTTTCTTGGAGTTTGTCAGCCACCATTGGACGTTGTCTGTATCTATATATATCCCTCATCAGTTGCCTCTTATTTTCTAAGTTCATTAGAGCTGCTTTTGCACTTTTTTCAGCTTCAAAATGAGCAACACGTTCCTTTGCCAATTCTGCTTCAAGATGCCTCATCTCCCTCAAGTTTGATTCAACCTGTTAAATACCAAAAGGCATATTCTGTCACAATCACACGTCCATGAGACTAGTCATTAGAGGAGCTAAGGGGTACAACAGGGTTCATCTGAATCCCCTTCGACTGAAACTTACATAGTAAAATAAAAGGTCAAAATTATTACGTATATGACTGAGGTTCGTCATAACTTTTCTAGAGACAAGACTATATATGACTGATCAACTTGGTTTGTAAACGGAACAATTAGGTGCCTAGTTCATATTAAACCATGATGTACTGGTCCCGTACAACAAATCTAGACTTATATACAAATTAATTTATATTTGGATTCAACAATGTTATTGAATTAATATGATTTACTCTACAGGATAAAGTTTATGATTGTTGAAATGAAGCAGAGAAACAAATAAACTTCACCATTCCCTTTTATTGAAAGTAAGTACTAATGAACAATACAGTTGATTACAGTACCTTTAGTTCCTTGAACAGGTATGTTGTATATGGTTTTCCACCATTCTTTACCATAACCAAATTCACATGTAAAAGAAGATTTCTCAACTGGTCAGCTTTCTTCCATGGGTCATGAGTCTTATTGTCGAAAAGTACTTGTCTATTTCCACATTGTTTGAGAGCTTCCTGTAACAGTAGTACGAATAACTAATTGAATTGGATCAACTTTCATAATCATGAGCAAGCGATATTAATATTTTATCTAAGAAAGTAGGATTTGCCAGTTTAACTTTACACCATATCCAATCATATTACATAAGATATCTGTAAGTAATCTAACCTTTACGGGCTCAGGTAAACAACCTAATTAATCATACAAAGTCTCATCATTTTCCTCAAGTTCATCTCCTCCAGTGAAGACCACAATCATATAATCCCTAATTTTGCTCTCAAAGAGGTTCAGAAGGCATTGCACAGAAGAGTGTTCTTCTCTTGAAAATCGAGTTCGTACAGACAGAACCAAAAGTACAGCATGGATGCCATCCTTAGCCAGATTGAATCACTTAACAAGTTCTTTTACAGCAACATCAGGGCCACAGGAAAAATCAAACAATCCTACAATTTCCAGATTACCACAATAAAACAAGATGCAGCAATCATATGTGCATTAATTTAGAACTAACAAGTTCAAAATGAATGTAATCCGATTCTATTATATATAGTACAGAAATCTCCCTAGAAACGAAGAAATTTCGCTTTACTTGTATACATACCAGGGGTATCAATGACGTTAAGTATGTTTCCATCTTGTAATTGAGTACTTTGAAGCTAGCAAGCAGTTGTAACACATGAATAGCAATGCATCGATTTGAAAGCCTTAGTTCCAAGAATGCTATTGCCTGTTGCACTTTTTCCATCACCTGTACGTCCAACTAAAAGTAGTGTCCGCTCTCTGTTTATAGAAATTTCACAATCATCACTGATCATTTTATCTTTTTGAATCAAATTACCTACACCAAAAGTACATGGCTGAATCAGAGTAGTATAGAAAAAAACAGCAGAGTCCTAAATGAGTTTAGCTCAACCTTTTCTTTAATTCATTATCAGAAAACACATGAAGATCTTTCCATTGATAGATTAAATAAAGGCTACTATAAAATATGACAGTGAAATAGTAATAGTTAACGTTTTGATTAAGATGACAAAAATATGATTAATTCTTACATATTCTAGGATTGAAAAAAGAACACATATCAGTCATCTTCATGAAGTCATGTTAAAAACAGGGTATATACTAAAAATAAAGAAGACCAAACGAATGAAATATTGAGGAATAAATTACTGCATCTTTTTCTGGTAGATTGAATGACTGATGAGGATTAAAATTCCTAAATAAATAAACGATTGCTGTGCCTTTTGTTGAATTCCGCATTTAAAAGATATATGTAACAAACACTAAAATGGTTGTAGTGATTTTCTCAACTCAACAACCAAACAATAGAGAAAACAAACTAACAAGCTTTGATTCATACGAAAACTAGCAATTACAGTATGAAGAACTCGAACAATAACAGTAACTATAAAGAAGAAGGGATGAGGGAACTAAGAGAGAATTAGGGATGAGAAGCACAGTCTTTGCCTAAGCATAATCATAATCTGCATAAACCTATTTTGCTTTCATTAGTCTTATTTATCAACCCGGATCCCACACATAGCCACTTAATTTGGTGTTGGGCCGCTTTGCCAATACTGGTCTAGGCCCATTCATAACAATACTCCCAACTCTAATAAAAACCTTGTCCTCAAGGTTCGAGTAGGCATGAGCATCCCCTCGTATAGTCAGATTGGTAAGCAACAACGAAGCAACTTCATTGGCAACTTGGAGTACTATAGACATGGTGTTCTCATTATTGCTTAGCTGCTGATAAACATGGCAAAAATGTATACTAATGTGAGATTTTTCCAGAAGAGCAATGCACCTAATGATATCATCCAAACTTGTCGAAGCACTATTGGCAGCCACATAAGGGAACTTTGTCATATTTTGTAGCAGTAACTCACACAGATGCCAAATAGAACTGCAATGTCCTTGATCTCATTCCATTCTCCCTTACCATCAGTCCCCTTTTTATCAAATGAAATATTTTCATGATTGACCAAAATGTAGGTAGTACTGCCAGATAATGGGATGCTGAGAATTTCACCAAGGCTACTGATAGGATCAAAAAGAGGTCCAAAAGCACTCGAAATATCATAAAAATAGTACTTCGTACCATGCTCAGACTTGTCAATGCTACAATTGTTCACCCCGAAGTACTGAGCAATAGTTGTCAAAGCTCTCCTTCCACCACATCTCTCCACTAGAACTGATAAGAACCAATTACAACCATGATCTTTCTGATTCACAATAAAACTCTTTCGCCTTATCAAATTGAGTTCAGTTATAACTTGCCTTGCAACCACACATTTGTTCAAAAGGATAACAAAAACTAATGCATTACCTAAGCCATGATGTAATTTATGACGCGCAGCCGACTCTACTATCTCTATGACCCCATAAAGTGTGTAACAAGCAGAATACACAACGTTTACCTTGTATAATCTCCTTGACACTTTTACCTCCCACACATGTACCATGCCAATGAGAGCAGTGATACAGCAACGATGCAACACTGATGTTTGCTGGAAGTTGGAGATCAAAATGTCATGTTTTACCACATAATATTCAGCGAAGACCAGTGAATATGCAATTAAAGGACATGTTAATGCATTGCATTTATCGACAATAGAGAACACCTTGAACCAGTTGGACTTTACACATCCTAGTTGTCCGGGATCCCACACTCTACTCATAGAATTTGAATACACAATAAAAAAAAACATGTCATTACATCCCAACAATAGTAGTTCCTCCACGTTCTCATTATAACTGGTTAGAGCCATAAATCCGAAACCTATTCCTGGATCCCATACACAAAGATCCACTGCACTTATGGGAACGGTTACAATAACCATAATGAAATTGGCAGTAGGAAATAATGGAAATTGACTCAAAATATGCTGATCATTGAATCCCCTAATAGATTTTCCATTTTCAGCGGCAAGAAACAATCCAACAAAATGCAACACACTAGTTGATATGGCACTCTCATTCTCCAAAATATATTTATCAAGAAATAAATCTGCCAGACCCACCGTAAATGTCCCTAAATCAGTTTTCCATTAGGAGGGACACTACCAAGAGAGTTAGTAACTACATACCTCGTTGCCATATCTTGTTCAAGATGTTCATTCAACATCATATCTTCTCGACCAACAAGGGGAATTAAGAGTGATACCCAAGTCGCAATTGGATATACTATTTCAGTAATTCAAATATGTGTATTCGACAACACAGGTCCTTGCTTAGTAAAAGGAGCTAGAGTACCAAATGCATCCCTTTGAGAAGATTTGTCAAACAAAGCAGCATTATCTAGTGATTTTTTTTCCTCCACACTATTCGATTCATTCGTATCAGTTAACACCGAAGTAGGGAACTTGGTTTGCATACTAATACCTTTGCAGAATCTATAGTTAAGTTCAGGAATACTAGAGCTCACAGTTGTATGTGAATTTTCATCGAACACCTGACCTTCGGTAATGGAAGAAGATTCCCATACCGAATCTGATTCTACTGATTTTGCATTCCCAATTTGAGGAGTTCCCAATCCTTCAAGAGTTGCAATCTCAGCAGCATTTCCAGTAAGCAATGCCAGGGAATCCACATAGGTATACTTCTCAGGCAATTTCTCGAGCATATGGTCTGCTTCTGTGTTTCCACTTGTGAAGGCATCTTCCAAGTCAGATGAGTATGTGACAAGGCTTAAATCTACAACTGCAGAGGGAGAGGTCGCTGGAGGAACAAATGTAGTACAGCGCATATAGTCAATATAGGCTCGAAAAGTATCTGCCATACTCACCGAAGTTGTGCGTTGTGGAAATCGCATAAACAATTTTTCCTTAAAATGCTTCCAATCGAAGAATTGTTTGTTACGATGCAACCACGTAAACCAAGTAAGAGCTTCACCATCAAGGTAGAAATAAGAAAGAGGTAGCCAGTCCTTCTTGGAGAAGCCAAGGCAGGTGAAATACTGCTCGGCCCAAAGAATCCAACCATCTGGATCGTTGCCACCACTGAATCGATCCAATACCGCCATTGCCATTTGGAGTAAGAACAATGAAAGCACCAATGTAACAAACACTAAAATGGTTGTAGTGATTTTCTCAACTCAACAACCAAACAATATAGAAAACAAACTAACAAGCTTTGATTCATACGAAAACGAGCAAGTACAATATGAAGAACTCGAACAATAACAGTAACTATAAAGAAGAAGGGATGAGGGAACTAAGAGGGAATTGGGGATGAGAAGCACAATCTTTGCCTAAGCATAATCATAATCTGCATAAACCTATTTTTCTTTCACTAGTCTTTATTTATCAACCCGGATCCCACACATAGCCACTTAATTTGGTGTTGGGCCGCTTTGCCAATACTGGTCTAGGCCCATTCATAACAATATATATTTAAACTTGGACACCCTTAACAAAAGCTATGACTTTAGCATAGTGGTAATAGGTGTCCATATGAATGAAAAGGCTCCAGGTTTGAACCCAAAATAACATAATATTTTTTTGTTTTATTTTGCTTGCCACACACCATTATTCTTGGACACTCTCTGCCTGCCACTGATAGTCACAATAGTCTGAGTGTGTACTCGACTTTTCAAAACAAGATCATAAGGGACAAGTTGGATAATACACTCTCCTAATTCACTTAAAGGAAATATCTAAAATGTTATTCAACTTACTTAGATACATTGAATTAAATTAGTTTATATGTTTAATTAAATTAGCTTATACGTTTTAACTTGAAATTTTATTATTGAAAAACCCTATATATCAGCCAATCTACTACTACACTTCCATTGAAGAACTAATTTAAAATTCACCTTATATAGCAAATATGTAAAACATTAGTATGATTTAAATCAATTGAAAAAGACACTGATAACTGATAAGAAAACAAAGGAACATCACAGAAAACAATATAGCAACATACAAAAACATCAATCAATCTCACACTACAAATTTAAACTCAAGTTCTCATGTGTCGCAGAGAGTTCGAAAACATAAACTCAATTTGATACCGAGTTCACAAAAAAGAAGCAAATCTGACTTATAAAATGTGACATTTACCACCATGGTTCGCATTCAGAAGATCAATATTCTCTTTATTCTCCTTTTGAGAACTTTCCAAGCGTTTCCTTAACTCACGCATTTCACCCTCTAAATTTGCTTGAGCTTCTTTAGCTTATGTTCTGCTGCTACTCTATCAGCACGTTCAGTAGCCAATTGTGTTAAAAGTTCATGCATCATTTCCATCAGTTTCGTCGTAAGCTGCCAATTCATATAAATATAGGATCAAAGGTATTGTCTAGCTATAAGATCAAACGCAAAAAAGCTAGAAAATAAAGCATTATATTGAATCAGATGTTTCTAATCAGGATATTCTCAATAAACTCAACAACAAAGATTATCTTCGAGGAGAATTCGATGGTGATGTGCCAGAACACTCAAACAACTGTGATGTGCCAAAAGATTCAAGCAACCTCACAGTTGACTGTTATGTTCTCTAGTTTGAGAACACTACAATTACTACACATAATCTTCAAAAACAAGTTATGCAAGGTGATGAGAATACACAGTCGAATTAGCTATAATTAATGTTAGTTTAGAAAGTTAGTTATATTGCAGTTAGTTAGGCGTCAGTTTGGTTGTTAGAATTTTGTTATGATACAGTTAAGATTAGAATCTTCTAGAATTCCCCAATTCTTCGTTCCATTTTCAATTCTCTCCATGTGAGCTTAACTTGCATTAATGGAGTTTTTCATTTACTTCACAGCCCGTATTGCTGTTCTTCTCACAAGGAATATTTATTGGAAAGATGCTATAAAGAGCACACTACAACAAATCAAGAATTATGCAACAACTATTTATGATTATAGAATATGAGTATTTATAACCAACACTCTCTCTATATATATGCCGCTAGAGGCTTTAGCATCTCTGGATGCAACAAAATGATTGTGGTTCAATTAGCTTTTGGGATTGAGTTAGACCCAGATGTATTTACACAAGCCAAATCCAGAAGCATATAAGAAGGAACAGTTATTCAAAATTAATGACATACATTTTCAGTCAGCCGTGCAAGGTGCTCCTCGTAAGACCTTGGTTTTAGCTCCTTCAACTCATTTGTCACATGCTTAAAATCGTCAATTAAGGATTTAACCTCCAATGCCTGATCAAGAAGTTTCACAATATTCAAAAAAATGGGTGGAAGTACCAAAAACATCATTACTCAACTTCCTTAAAAAGTACTAACAGAAAATTAAGAATAGAATCCATCCAAACTGTTAAAGAAATACCTTTAATTCCTTGGACAATTCAGTTCTATAAGGAACACCATCATTCCTTTTTAAAACCCGATTCACAAGCGAAAGAAGATGTTTCAATTGATCAGCTTTCTTCTTTGGATCTTCAGTCTTATTATCAAAGAGCATTATTCTAGAATCACACATCTTGAGGGTTTCCTGTAATAAGAAAACTACTTCAGAACAACATTAACATCTATCATGACAAGCATAAGAGAAAATGTTTATCAAACTTACCATAGTCGCATCACGACAACAAAAATAACTTTTACCGACAATAAATATGCACATTGACAAAGAGTGTTGAATCCTTTATGCTGGCATTAGTCAATTGTCATTTTCTGGTATAATGCAGTATAAAAATGACAAGGATTACAAGACAACAAGAAATATATGGAAGCAGATGAATCTTTAAGAACAAAGTAGAAAATAAAAGGAAGCCTGATAAACAAAGCAGGATTTGCAGAAGAGAAACCTAACGAACCATCTTTGGACAGAATAATGGAAAAACTAAAATAGAAGAGATATATAGTATAATCTGTAAGCTAATTCCAAACTCCGAACAATAAGGTGCAAATTTATCAAGCAAAATGAACTCAGATGGTAATATTTTACCTTTAAAGGGTCCGGGCAGCCATTGTCCAAGTAATCATCCAAAGACTGATCTTTAAGTGCATCTCCACGTACCAGTAAAGACAACAATCATGTAATCTTTAAACTTTTCACGAAAGAACTTCTCAAAGGTTAGGACAGCTGCTTGTTCTTCACTAGAAATTCGTGATTGCACAGACAAAACCAAAAGAACAGCATGGATACCATCCTTGGCCAAATCCATGCATTTAACGATTTCCTTTCCAATAAAATCCTGTTCATCAGAAAAACCAAACAACCCTGCAAATTCAACAACCTCCACAATCAGTAATCTCAAGAACAATTTAACAAAAAAAAGAATGCATATGTAATAACCTCAGTTTAACTCTGAATCATTTACACTTTCTGTTTTTACAAAAGATGAAAAGAAACAGGAAGCTGATGAATATGTTTCTTACATATAGATATAGATATTCATCAGCAATGATAAATATAGATATTTATAACCAACACTATATATAAATGCCTAACTACTCTGGATACAATGACATTAACTCAATTGCCGCTAACCAAAAGGAAAATCTATTGCGACTAAATGTTTCTTTTGTTGTTGCAATGTTATAATACAAAAGGATACAACTATTATGTACAAGTCAAGCAAATCCAGTAACAAAATTATATATACTATTAACATAATAAACAAGATTCTTTACGTAACAAATCTTAAAACACATAAACATAGAAATCTTGATCTTTCAATTAGTCAAGGAAAAAAGGAAGATAATTAATCTAATGTAGTTAGTACACAAAAATGTTAATGAAAAACATTATAATAGCTAATAAAGGAATTGGCTATACCAGGAGTATCAATCACTTCAATTTTCAGACCATCATGTAGCCGAGTACTTGCAAGTTCACAAGTACTTGATGCAACTTATTCAAACCTTCAAGTTTTAATATAGTTTCAACAAATTGAAGTCAAATTCGGATTAACCAAAAAGTAAAAGAATAACAAAAAAGAAATAGTAGAACATTATGCGGACCTTGACTAAGAGGCTGTTCTTCGGAACACAGAGAGATTAAAGAATGGATCAGAATAAATATAGCGCTTTTCATTCTTCTACCTTGGGATACTTAACAGTCGAGCTTTGAGTAGTTAAAGCGTTTTTTTTTAAAAGATAAAATAAATACGGTCATGCAAAGTTTCATCCTTCTATTAAAATTTGTTTAAAAAATAATGAATTCCACACAAAATATATGCAATTTATACTATTCTCATTAAAAACTTTTTTTCTATAATTTCGTTGGAAAAAGCTCCAAAAAAAAAGAAACTAAAATTCATTGAGACCATTGTTTATGGTTAAAAAAACAATGTTAGGACGGTGTAAGCCTACGAGGAAACATTATCTACTATTCTCCTTTACCAATTGAATAGAGTTGAAGCTTAATTTCACACCATCTTCACTTTATGCAAAGTCAAAATATCATTAAATAAATAATTTTTTGGGATAAACTGATAGTTAAGGTGATCAAGATTCAACTAATTTTGATCTCTGACGCTCGAGCTTCGTTCTCCATTATTAGAAGTAAAAATATCCGATCGACACCACTTCTTGCAGATTCAATGAGAAGAAAACATATCAACTGCTAATTCTTTGAGACAAATCAAATGAAAAATAAATGAAATCAAAATTGCTAATCAAACCTCAAAAGGAAGACATAATGCCAAACGTTGTTGCTAAAAAATAATTGTGATAATATTTAAGATGTATTTTGAATGAAGAGAGTTGGTTTATTGGAGTGATTTAGTGAGTTTTGTTGAGAGTAGTATGAATTGTACATGTCTTTATGAAACATTTGTTAATTTTTGACAAATTTTAACAAAATGATGAAAGTTGTTGAATTTTAAATAATTGAGGGATGTTTTCTGATGAAGAATAATTTAAGTTGGTGATATAGTTTAAGAATGTTTTTTTGCCAAAAACTCCATCCTGTGTTTTAGGTAAGAGTACTTTTGATTAAAAAATAATTTTTGCCTTAATAATTCATTAATTGTTATATTCCAAATGGTGACTAAATATTATGCACTTGTTCAAACAGAAAACCTTTCAAGAATAGAAAGTAGTACGAGAGCTTTGAAACTTTTTCATAAACAATGTTTTATGCTTTTAAACTCCAAAAGATAAAACAATAGGTACTCCTCAATTTAATTTGAGAAAGTATCCTACAGAAAACATATGCATCAAGAATTAGTATTTCATAAAATAAGACACATATTGCTAGGAAATATTCCCCATCTTTTTGCTTGGGGTTCCTCAGACGTCACCCTTAAACTCATATCTTCCAAGTTCATTAGATCTGCATTTTGTTCTGCTTGCAACCGAGCAGCATGCTCTTTTGCCAACTCCGCTTTAAGATGCCTCATCTCCAACAGCTTAGATTCAACCTGTTAAACACGAAAACGTACAAGAATATCATATATACAAGGTACTCAATCAGTCACAAACTACAAGATTTCTTACTTGAGCTGTTTGGGACGGAGAGGAATCCAAACTTATTCCATGTGTGTGTACATATACACATTTTATTTTTAATTTGTAAATATACTCCTTACTATCTATGTACTTGAAACATAACGTCTGATAACTTACCTTTAATTCCATGAATAGGTCTTTTGTATATGGTTTTCCACAACCAAATTAACTTATGAAATAAGATTTCTCAATTGTTCAGCTTTCTTCACTGGATCCTCAGTCTTATTGTCGAAAAGTACATGCCTATTGCCACATTTTTCTATAGTTTCCTGCAACAGAAGTACAAATAATTCATTTAGATCAACCTTCACACTCCAAAGCAAGCAATCTTAACTTTTTTATGAACATATGATACTTGAAAAATGCTAAAATGCAAATTAATGATCTGCCAGTTTAACTACATAAGATATTTGTAAATAATCTAACCTTTAAAGGCTCAGGGCAATGGTCTAAGTAATCATCCAAAATCACATCATTTTCTTCAAGCTCATCTCCTCCAGTAAAGATCACAATCATGTAATCGCTAATTTTTCTCTCATAGAAGTCCAGAAAGCATTTCACAGAAGCTTGTTCTTCTCTTGAAAACCGAGTTCGTACAGACAGAACTAAAAGTAGAGCATGGATGCCATCCTTAGCCAGATCAAAGCACTTAATAAGTTCATTTATAACAAAATCAGGATCACGGGTAATATCAAACAGTCCTGCAATTTCCAGATTACACAATAAAGCACGATGCAGGACTCATATGTGCATTAATTAGAACTAGTGAGTTCAAAATGAACGCGATCCTACTATATATATATATTGGCTATATATATATATACACCAGGGTTAAAAAGATTATTAATTAATCAAATATTGATTTAGTAAGATTTTACTGTATAAGCTAAATTTTTGTTATTCTGCATGATTTTCCCTTAATATAATCCCAAAACTAGAACACATGAGCTCACATAAATTATGGCAACGAGATTTCAAATTTAAAATCTTCATAATTTTACTTTCATTCTTCAATGCTAGGGCCACATCGAGATAAAAGTGTGAATATAATATCCGTATGTCGGTAGGAGCTGCAAAATATTGAGTAAGAATACATATAACTATAACCCAACTAACAACCATTGAGAATTGTGATAGGACGTATAAGATTTTTCTATTTGAAATTTTTGGTACGAAGTATTTTTCTGTTAAATAATCTTTATGTCATGTGACGTAAATCTAAATTAATAGAGATCTCAATAAATTAATTAAAGATATCAAATACCATGTTGAAAAAAAAAACTCACCTGGTTTCATATGTTCTTCCTGGAAATATTATGTATTTCTTGTCCCAATTTGCTTGTCTAAGTTATTTTTTTGGTTTATCCCAAGAACCGTGTATTTTTCTATATTTAGTAAGGTTTTTTAATTTTAATATCCTACACAAGTTTTAATTTTCAATATTCTATACATTTTTAATTTAAGACTATAACATTCAAAAATCTTTTATTTCTAAAATTTCATGTTCAGTCACACTAATATACAAGACACATAAATTATTGAAACGGAGGGAGTAACATTTTAAAGCAACTGCTCATACAAAAAAACAAAAAAATATTTTATAAAGGAATACTTTCTGTGTGATTTTTAAAAAATGTAATAATCTAATTATGGTTCACCTTCTACAAGACTACTACACATGCATATGTATGTTTTTGATTGCTTTATGACAAATGTAACATCTGGCAATTTTAAATAACTATGAAGAGGCTTAAAATTTGAAATTAGTCATTTTTGGAAAGAATTTTAAAATCTGAAAATATGGTTAAGTGTGGAAAAAAGGTGAGTTTTGGCCAACTTTAAACAGTCATAACTCCTAGCTCAGGATGAGTTAGGTGTAGTTCCAGTTATGTTTGCGAAGTTCGTGGAATGATCTTTCCAACGCCGTTGAGTTTGCTCGATTCCGAGTTCGTATGAGTGAGTTATGCCCTTTGGAAGTTGGGCAGTTGGCAGGAAAATCCGTCCGGAAAATGTAAGGGTATTTTGGTCTTTTCCCCAACCAATTCTGAATGTTTGGGGCAAGAACCTTTGATGTTAGAAGGGTTTAGAGTTGGAAAAACGAAGGAGAAAAATTGGATTTTCGGGGGAAAAAGGTGGGGCGTCGCGCCCCAAAAGAGTTTCTGAGCTTTCTCCCTTTGGGCGGCGCGCCTAGCAGAGCGCCCCAGCAGCCCCTTTGAGCTTTGAGGGCTGGCACCCCGCGCCTCTCAGAGCGCCAAGGACGCCAACCTTTCCCATTCATTCCCCACCTTGTCATGCATGTTCCTTGGTAATGTACCTATGTTTTATAGTTGTTTTCAACACTCTAAGGTACATCTAAACATCAAGAACTCATCCATAAACATGAAATCATTACCCTCGAATCCATAATCCAATTCGAGGAAGGTTAGGATCAAAGTCAAGTGAAGTTAGAGTCAAGCTTAGAAGTTAAGAAGTAAGTCAAAGCAAGTCTCTAAAGTTTTTAAGAGTCTTTATTGAACGTTTTCACTTCATTTTAAGACTCAAGTTTCAAGTTGAGTAAAGAGTATAAAGTTGAGTTTGTATCTCAAAAGTTATTAGGGAACTATGTATTCCCAAAGAAGTTTTAAAGAAATGTTTTCACATTTTAAACAAGAGCGGAAACTGAGATTTCCAAAGGGCCTTCGAGCTAGTTTTCAGAAAAGAGAAATAACTTTCTAAACGAAGCAAGCATAGAAACTGAGATTTCCAAGATAGCCTTTGTCACGCCCCGAGCCTACACCCTGGGCGGGACCGGCACTCGGAGACCATTACTGGCCCCAAGCGAACCCTTGGCCTGGCTTTCTTAACTCAGCGGAAACCTGACTCAACAGAATAACTCAATGCCATGCAAAGACATAAACAACTTAACTGATAAAAAAATATGGCCCAAAGGGCAACTCGAGTCTCAAA
>JAJOOO010011229.1:0-11138 GCA_029582685.1 Solanum piurae
AGCTTTGTTATTATGGGTTAATGGTGCCATAATTGAGTTACTTCATCCTTAGAAATGACTATCAAAATGTTTGTGTCTAAATTTGAGTCAGAGATAAAAGAGTCAGGTTTTATATTTAACTAAATCAAAGGACCTGTTCTCACCAATTCTGCTATTTGTGTTTTTACTAGTATGCTTACCTGTTTTTCATTTGATTGTTATTAGGAAAGGATGATTGGAATCCCGAGCCTTTCGATTTTCTCATTGATGGAGAACTGGTCCGCATGTCACTTGAAGAGTTTCTCCTTGCCAAGGGTATTTCAGCTGTAAGTCTCTTTCCTGATATCACTACTTGACTGCTAGAATGAACAGTTATGTCTCTTCAGACCAACTCAAAAATAAAAGGTACTCATGGAGAACTGTTTTCTTTATCTTATACAGGAGAAAATATTAGAGATTGAGTACATTAGAGCTGTGGCTCCAAGAAAACAAGAAGAACCATCTTTGCATAACGACTGGGTCAGTGCAGTTGATGGTTCTAATTCTAAGTAAGCATGCCGCCTTGTGTATCTTTCTTTGTTTGATATATTTAAGACTTGGTGTGTGTATGCTTCGCTTCTAAAGGAACTTCTGTACTAAAAGAGAATATTGGCCTATCCCGAAAAAAAATAGAGAGCCCTCATAATATAACTTAATGGACGGTTTCATGTCTTTGGCTATTGCATCTCTGTACCTTATACGTTGTGCATTCACTTCACTCATAGATATCTGTTACACACTAGATTACCTAGGACAATGTTGTTGATATTTTTTTTATTTTTTTTTGGGTAACTAAGTTGATTTCATTACCAAAGTAAACATTTGTATCAGTACACATAGAGAGCATTGCTGGACATCATGCCCCAACAACCTCCTAGCAACAAGACATTAAAACATAAACTAAGTCAATCTAACAGCTATCACTAGTATGAAGATTTTAAACTGGATAGGAGTTGCGGCTTATCAACCAACTAGTGTGTTTGACAACTTTCCTTGCTTTAATGTGGACTTCTTGGATTACTTGCTTGATCAGCCATGTTGTGGTCTGTTTTTTGCTTTGAAATATTCTAAGATTCCTTTCTCTCCACAAAAAGTAGACAGTTGCTGCTAACATCATTCTATAAATCACTTCCTTTGAGCCTCTTCCTTTAGCATGTTGCACAGCCCATTGAAGTTCATCATTCCATGGCATAGGTGTTCTCCTGATATCAACCCATAGTAACAGATTCTGCCACACCTGGGCAGAGACTTTACAGGCATAAAAAAGATGAGAAATGCTTTCATTTTCCACTTCACACAATGGACAAATCTTAGTTGTTTGTATCCCCCAGCTAAACAGCCTATCCCTAGTACTTAGTCTGCCTAGAGCAACCAATTGTAGAATGAAAATCCATCTAGGTAGACCAATGTTGTTGAACACCAATTTCCTCCAACTGACCTTCTCAAATTGCTCCCTCAATTTCAAGTACAATTGCTTGGTTGAAAATTTTGACATATGTGGGAGGTCACTTAATTCATATCCAGCAGCCACAACATTGTGCTGCTTTTGTTCCAAGTGTTTTTGAGTTAAATTTCATCTTCCATGTGCTTTTCCCCCCTAAAATATGGGATGGTGATAGTTAAGAATGTAATAATGGTCTTCTTTCCATACAATGAACTATTGCCTTAACTGACAATATGTGCATATTTGTGATCTGTCAGGTTTGTTTTGACTGGATGTTATGATGGCTTAGGAAGGTAATCCGCTGATTGTATATTCTTTTGCTAGTTGCATTTTTTGGTTCAGAACTCGGCTTTATTTGTTTTTTTTGTTATTACATCAACCTAACATTTGATAGTGCTAATCAGAATATGGAAGGCTGCCGGATCTTGTACACATCTATTGGAGGGCCATACTGGGGCAGTTACTTCTGTTTGTGTTGTCAACCCAAGAGGTATCAGAGGGAGATAGTTTTTCCTCAGTTGCTCGTTTTCTAGCATTATGCTTTACCGTCTGCTGCCTTTATCATTTATCTGTGACATAGTTTCTCCTCAGTTGCTCGTTTTCTAGCATTATGCTTTACCGTCTGCTGCCTTTATCATTTATCTGTGACACCAAAAGTTCATAGGTATCAGAGGGATATAGTTTCTCCCCAGTTGCTTGTTTTCTAGCATTATGCTTTACCGTCTGCTGCCATTATCATTTATCTGTTCATACTCTCACATCACCTGCTTTTGATATTTGTTTTTTCGAATAATATTTCTTGTTGATATCCATTCGATTAACTAGCCTTGCAATGCTGAAAATACACTGGATACCAAAAACTTTTACCAGCATGAGAATCATGTGGACATATAATTTGAATTTCTCCTGGATGTTTACTTCTTTGTGTTTCATTTCTTCCGCATTTCTGTCTCTGTGTGTATCATATTTATACCTTTTATTTTCTTAAGTGGCTCAAGATGGTGCTGATCAAATAGTCGCTACGGCTTCCAAGGATAGGACACTGCGGCTCTGGAAGGTAACATGATGTGCCTGCACTACTTATAACTCTCTGCCTAATTCGTGATCTTCCTCTAATTAGTATTTGTTTGGCTTAAAAGTTTGATGCAGATGAGCCTTCAGATCAGATAAAGAGGATTAGAGCCTATAAAATTTTACATGGACATAATGCTTCTGTTCAAAGTGTTGCAGCAAATCCTGCTGGAGATATGGTCGTGCATCTCTTCACTTAATTGATCATTTGAAACTTTTTCATTACGTATTTGATTATAAGAAGTTTACTGACTCCCTGTTTTTGTTGTGTTGGACAGGTGTGTTCAGGGTCCTGGGATTGCCAAATAGCTCTGTGGCAAGCAAGTGGCTCAGATACAGGTGGTGTAGTTTCAGTCAAGAAAAGGAAGAAGGATGCCGAAGAGGAGGATCCTCAAGTAGAAGTATGACCACATTTCTTCTAATTTGTCTAGGTTAAAGATAGAAAAATACATCTATTTCATGCCACATAGTGTTAGAAATCCATGACCTGTTTAATACGGATAACGTGTCTGTTCTAACTTCTACCTTATCCCAAAAAAGGGTAATGTGTCTGTTCCCAAAACCAGTGAAAAAGAAGGAAAGAACAGTTTATGGCTGTTGCTACTATTTGATTTCGAAAACTTTCCAGTGCAAGGCATACACGTAATAAACAATCTACTTTTACTTTTTGGCAAAACCTCTTCTTCCCTGAACCCTACTTTGAATCCTTCTTCATCCTACCTCTCATATGCCATGCCCATCCAATTGTCCCACCCTTCTTCCTGCAGTTCCTCCAACTTTGTGTTGCTACTCCCTCCATTTTAAATTATGCGACATAGTTTGAACCAACACGGAGTTTAAGAATAAAATGAAGATTTTTGGTACTTGTGGTCTAAAATATGCCATAACATTTGTGTGGCTGTAAAGATTTTGAAACTGGAGCTCGAAGGAGTTATTATTCTTCTTCCTTCCCCCTACCTGTCATCCCTATCTGTCCCGTAGATTCCTCCCTTGTTCCTTATCTACCACCTTTGTTGCCATTATATTCTTCTTTTCAAAGTTGTTTCAGCAACAATTTTGTGCCAGTCCAACGTGTCTCTGACTTTCTATGTTGTATCTCATTGGCAATTGATATTAATTAGCAAAATCTTTTGTCCCTTTTGATGAAAGACAAACAACCTTCTGATTTCCTTAAATGACAATGTTCATCAATGCAACTGAAGGACCAAACTAATGTTGAAATATGTCGGTCTTTGGCTCACTCTGAGACTCTGAGTTGCTTGATCTTTGTTCTCTCTCTCTCTCTCTCTCCCTTTTTTATTGTTTTTTCTTTTCTTTTTAAAAGATTTTTAATGATTGTTATCCTAATATTGTAAATAATTTTCTATCACATCTTATGCTCACAGGAGGAGGCTAAATCTACACTTGTAGGACATACACAATGTGTGTCTACCGTGGTGTGGCCACAAGATGAAGCAATCTATTCAGCATCATGGGATCACTCTATTAGAAGATGGGATGTTGAGTTGGGCAAGGATTCATTGAACCTGGTGACATGCCATCTCTTTTCGTCTGTTCTTCCAGTCACATCTTTACTGTCATGTGCATGTTTTCCTAAACTTACATACATATGGATTGGCGGGGGAGAAGTAAATACCAACTTGCAGAATATGAAATTATGACAAAATTGTGGAAGGTGTAGCACTCAAATATGCCAATCCTAGTGATATTGCTTTCATTTTTTGTCAGAGATATCATTTCTCTTCAGCAGTTAACAATCATATTTTTAAAAATTACACCATCTTGAAGAAAAAGATACCTCCCCATCATGACAAGTAGCTGGGTTTGAACTTTGGTAATACCAAAATGTATAGTTCTTTTTTAAGTCTATTCTGTTGAGAGCTTGAAACTATATTTTCCTAAAAGTATGGATAATGAATTCCTTCCTCTTCAACAGTATTGCGACAAAGTCATTAATTGCCTTGATGTTGGAGGTGAAGGTTCTGCCCTCATTGCTGCTGGTGGTTCTGACCCTATACTTAGGATATGGGATCCTCGCAAACCAGGTTTCTTTCTTTTTCTGTACAACTTGCAGAAGCACTTTTAAACATCCACTTGAACTTAAATTCCTTGTCTCTATGTGCTTAAATATCTTTTCTCTGTGTTTATTGTCCAAGTAACTGATGACCTTACATCACATATTGATATATACTCTTTCATTTACCACTTAACAGGTACTTCGGCTCCTGTCTATCAGTTCTCATCGCACAGTTCTTGGATATCCACCTGCAAGTGGCATGAAAAGTCACGGTTTCACTTGCTTTCTGCATCGTATGATGGAAAAGTAATGTTATGGGACTTGAGAACTGCGGTTAGTACTACACTTTTTACGTCTCTATTATTACTAGTATGACTTATTATAAGCACTTACATTTTCTGTTCCTGGGTAAAACAATTTGTGTTGCAGTGGCCTCTTGCTGTCATTGACACTCACAATGACAAGGTACTAATTTTGCCTTCTAAGATTTGGTTTAAGAGTATTTGTTCTACTACATAGCATTTCCTAAACATCAGGTTGTCAATACAGGTACTGTGTGCGGATTGGTGGAAAGGTGAAAGTGTAGTTAGTGGTGGGGCTGACTCGAAACTTTGCATCTCTTCTGATGTTTGTGTGTTGTGATGTAGAGGTAAATTACTCTCTTTTCGGTGGAGTAGAATAGGTTATTTGAAAAAGGATTAGAGCTCATGATACATTTGGTTTTTATCGCAGACTAATGGTTGATGTGTTTTACTAACCAACCTATTTGAAGCACTCGATCCTTGATTGAAATGATGGTAGCTGTGACAATTGTTCACTTGGCTAATTTTCTTTCAGGATTGATCTCCCCTCCCCTGTTTCAGAGACGACTGTGCTCCATAAGAATGATGTGATTTTGCTAATAGAATTCATTGGGTCAAAGCTGAAGTTGTGATAATTTACTTAAGAAACCAATTTTTTCTGTGCTAACTAGAAATGGTTTGTACATATATTCCTGTGAGTTAGAGTGAATTGAAGCTGTATTTCTTGGATGTACTTCTTTCTTTTATTACAATATATTTACCCTCAAGCAAATTGGTCAAGAGTTGGCATTTTTAACCATTGAACTATCCTATTGGGGAACACTGATTTCATGTGTTATTGAGCAACTGCAAGTTATCATCAAGGAATGTGACGAGTTGATTGACGTTCCTTGTTTCTTAATTAAAGATTAACAGAAACATTTAAGTAATATTAATAATTTTTTTCTGTGAAAATGGAAGACAAATCACAATTAATTTGTATGTTCACAAAGCACGTGTCAAAATTTTCCGGTACAAATACGCGAAGCATCGATCCATTATTCTTAGCGTGTCCAACTCGAACGCGTTGAAGCCACAAAAACGAAGCCCATCGAATCCAAAATAGCATCTCACCCGGCCCACTAAACTCTAAGCCCTGGCCCATGAAAAAACAAATTACGTGTACACTACGGTATACGTGCCCCGTAAAAATTGGACACGCGTCACATATTAAAGGGCCCAACCCGAGACAAACAGTAAGCAAAAAAAAGTTTCAAATCCCATGAGGTCACAAAGACTTCGTACAATTGCCCACCCTAACCGCCCCATCTGTCCCAACCACACAGTATAACATTTTTATATAAAGAAAATATATATATCTAAACTTGGGTTAATTTATCTAAACGAACATCGACAATCTTAGAAATACTTTTTAGTTAATTGACTATACTCAAATACACATCCATATAATTGACATAAGGTGTCCTTTTGTCACATCGTTTTCTCTAGAACTCTCTTTCAAAAGAAGTAGTACACATAAGTCATACTAATATACATTGATTTGAGACGCACCTTTTTTGGAAGAGAAGAGAAAAGAAAGTTGGTCACGAGGAGAAAGTGAGTTGTGTTGACAAGGAATTAAATTAAAAATGGAGAAAAATGAAGTGATGAAGATGAAAAGTAGTGAGAGTCAGGTGATGGACGGTTCAGATATAATGAAGTTAGTTGGAAATGAGGCTGTGTTTAGTAACTTTGTAGATCATAAGTTTCAAGAACTTGACATAGACAAAGACGGTAAGCTTTCAGTTAAGGAGTTACAACCTGCTGTTGCTGATATTGGTGTTGCCCTTGGTTTACCTCCTCAAGGTTCTTCCCCTGAA
Source organism: Solanum piurae (assembly GCA_029582685.1). NCBI lineage: Eukaryota > Viridiplantae > Streptophyta > Magnoliopsida > Solanales > Solanaceae > Solanum > Solanum piurae. Next base: position 6,712 of record JAJOOO010011229.1, read on the forward strand.
TCTGATCATATCTACTCTGAGGTACTCTCATTTCTCACTTCATAAATGCCATAAAAACTTGTTTGCACCCCATCTTTATGGAGTAGTATTAAATAAATGTATCGGGTAACTTTGTCCACCAAAACTTAAACAAATACGAAGAAATTAACTAGGAGTAACATTTTTTTTTTTGATTGAACCTGATCTCGCGTAATTTTCATCCACTTCATTGATGCTGGTACATATTCTTAAACAAATCTACACATGTATTTTGGTTAAGTATGGGTTGAAATTGTAAAAATGGTACCGGTATGGGGTCATAAGAGGCCAGATGTTTAATGATTACAGAGTGCTTGAGATGAGACAGCAACTCAACTGGACTGTTTGTTTATTTTCTTCGTTTTTTTATTCAAGGGTTCAAGTTTATATGTGATCTCATTTGTTTGACTCTCAAGTTTCAAAGTCATGATATGGATGTGGTTCCATTTGCACGCACTAAAGTATTTTTAAGGCATAGTAATATTTTAATTTGGCCAAAACTATCAAATAAACACTTTAACTTTGAAAATGCACATCTAGACACTTTGACTTTATTTAAGTTGGCCTATAAATACCACACAACTTTGAGAATGCAGCTCCTTGAAGGTGTCTATATGTGTATTTTCAAAGTTAAAGGTGTTCGTGAGACGCACCTATATCAAGTTGAAGTGTTCAGAAAAAATACACCATCTATAGATAACTTAAAATCCTAGTTGAAAATATTAAATCTTCAAAATAATTATCTAATCTTTTGATGAACTTTTGGGGGTCTTTGCATTTGAGTTGTTCTGTCTGTACTGTTTTTTGTTTTTTGTCCCCATCCTTTTTTCCTTATACATTTGGAATCACTATTGAAGAAGCGATGGAGATTGCCTTTTTAAACTTAAATTTTTGACTAAAATGGTGAGTTTTTTTTTTTTTGAAAATGATGAGATGGACGGACAAAATTTGGTTGATTATAATTTTTAGGATAAGTGTCTGAAAAATATCCCAACTTTGGCCGAAATTGTTATTACGATACCAAACTTTAATGAGGACCTATTACCCCAGACTATTTAATACCGTATTTTTTACCCCATGAACTATTTAATAGTGTATTTTAAAGGTATATATGTGCCCACGTGGACACATTACTATTTATAATTATGCATTATTTTTTATGTCCATGTGGGCACATATATGCCTTTAAAATACACTATTAAATAGTACGGGGGTAAAATGTCCTTTCCAAAGTTTGGTATCGTAACAACAATTTCGGTCAAAGTTTGAATATATTTCAGACCCTTATCCCTAATTTTTAAAGATTGTTCTTAGAGGCAGTAATTATACTTTTTATGGACGGTTACCTGTAAAAGTTCTTATATTGTCGGTGTATAGAAGTTAAATTCTTCTCTAAATTGAGAAATTTTTTGTTACCCCTTTTTATTAGTGAACTTGTTGTGACTTAGGTTCTTCAAGAATTCACACATGGAAAGCAAGAGAAAGTAAGCAAGACTGAGTTTAAAGAAGTTCTTTCAGATATTTTACTAGGCATGGCTGCTGGTCTAAAGCGAGATCCTATTGTACTCCTTCGTATGGATGGTGAAGATCTTCTTGAGTTTGTTGAAAATCCTGCATTTGAACCAGAGATGCTTTCCCTGTACTCTGAGTTAGAATTGCCTGATGGATCCCTCAAAGATTACATCATCAAGGCTTTTGAGAAGCTTACGGTTGATCAAGGGATGCCTCCTGCATCAGACTCATGGGTAGTTCATTTATCCTCTTTAACGGCTTAACATTCATGTCTAGCTAGAAATTTTACACTATCAGATAATTTGGTTACTTGCACAACATGACAAATTAACAACTACAAGTAAAATCTTGTTAACTGTCAGTGTATATAGAGGCTAATATGTGATTGCTCACTGATTCATAAATTTGTTACTTACTACCCCGTGTTACTTCTTCGTTACATATTTATATTTATGATGAGTTATTTGCTAATTACTAGAGCATATTACTTTGTTATTATCTTGTTGTGTAGGTAATGAGTAATGTGGTGGAACCAGTAGTTGAATCCTGCATTGGAGCATCTAATGAGCAACCTGTTACACAAGAGACATTTTTGGCTGAATTTAAGAAAGTTGCGGAGAGTGCTGCTCAACGTCTCAAGGAGCAGCCAGTCATTGTTGCTCATAGCGAGAACACATTTGATGGAAGTGGAATTAAAAGACTATTGTCTAACAAGTTTGAATTGGATAAGGTATGTACATATATCCGTGGTGTTCTCATCTGGACTTAAATAATATATAGTAACATATCATACTACAAGAAATGAAACTTTGTAGGGACTAAAGTCATATAAGAAGTGGAAAAGTTGCCACAGAAGACTTTTCCTAGTGGTCTGAGGGTCGTCATATTCTTGCATCTCTTTTTATTTAGTTGTTTATCTATGGTGCAGACGCTGGATTCTGCCTTAAAGACTATACCCAGAGATCGCCATGGGAAAATGTCAAAGGAATACCTACGAGTTGCACTTGATGTTCTTGCACCATCAGCTGGTTTACCTCCCATTGGTGCTGTTGACCAGGTATTTGTCAACTAAGGTTCAACTTATATGCACTAACAATATCAGCGTCTTAAACATATTGTAGCCAGTAGTCTACCTTAATTTTCAAGTTACTAATCTTATCAGTGTGTAGAAGTTAAACTTGTCAACTAATGGATCACATTTTTGCTTAATTAAAAGCTGGCCTTGTGTATGATATAGTTGTATCCCCTGTGTTTGCAGATGGATAACGTCATACAAGAAGTCTGTAAGATGTTGGATGCCGATGATGGGAAGATGGTTAAAGAGGAAGAGTTCAAGAAGTTGTTGACTGAAATACTGGGCAGCATGATGCTGCAATTAGAAGGGAATCCAGTTTCGGTGTCCACAAACTCTGTTGTGCACGAGCCTCTTGCTTCTTCCTCTACACTCTTGCAGCCTCCATCTATTTCTGAGATGTAACTGATCTTATGGAACTAGACAAAAAAAGAATAACAGGGGATGTATGATGTAAATTTCTGTTAAAATTAAAGGCTGAGAGATACTGTCTTACTAATACAGCATCCATTTCAGCAATTAATAGTGTCATATTTCTTGAATTAAATCAGTTTCTGTTTAAATAAATTAATCATCAACTATGGACAGAGTAATTTAGTGAGTGTAACCATATTCAAATAAATCATGAGCATAGACTATCATCATATTTAAAACTTGTGGTTTAAAATAAATCGTAGAAATTCTTGTAACTATAATCATTTCCATAAAGGTCTTTCTGATATGCTACTAAAAGAATTTTCAATCAAATATAAAGGTGCAAGCACATGTAAAGGTATATTCATGAGATGGTGAAGCTTAAAAAACTCAGCTAAATTGTGACTGTTCAGAATGTTGTGTGATGTTGCACTTCTGATTTTGACAGGATGGATTGCATCCTCCACCTTTAACCAGAGGTCTGGATTTTACATGTGGTGTGAATTCAGATGAGTCCGCCAGTGGTTTCCAATACCAAATGTATAAAGCCAAAAAAAATAGGAATGTGGAGTTTTGACAATCATGATCAAAATAATTTTAGGTTCCAAGATCAAGATTCTAGTTTTGTCTGCAAGTGTGAGGTCATTCTGTGACTCATACATGAATAATAAAAAACTTGTTTTCTTCATAATCTCAACTAAAGAAAAGTTTAGTTTATTAATTTTCCCCAACAGAAAGTAGAGAATATTGGAACTTCTGGAATGATTACTCATGCTTTATTTACCTTTCTTGCATATTGCATGTTTGCCTCCATAACTTAAGGATACTGGAAAGGACAAAAAGTCCGACTGAAAATTTCTTTTATTGGTTAAATATACAAAAAATCAAGACTTAGTAGTTAGTTGAGTATCTGAGAAAAAGTTCCTTTTGTCCTATTTGATTCTGTGTTGATATTTCCAATAGTCTTTTGCTTTGTTACAACCAAACATTGTGGATTTAGTTCTAAGATGGAATGAATAAAAGTTTGTCTCATTCTACTTCTGAAGAACTATATCTCTGTTCCAAATTGTACTTTCAGAAAGGATCATGGACTTGATCAGTGGACCAGGGTGTTTTCCCCTGATGTTGGTATTGATAATTACTATGTTCAATCTTTCAGGCAAACACCCTTTTCCTATTTTCGTCTTTTTTGCTTCTGTTTTGGAAATAGTAAATACCTTAGCCACTTGTTCTTCTGTTAAGTTGGGTGCTTTTAATTTCAGATTGTTATGATCCTCTGGATCCTATTGGAAATATATCGGTTACATATGACATTGTTAGATGGACAGAAGATGGTTATCAGGTCAGAAAAACAACTCTTAGAATTACTTCCATATTGAGTAGGACGGACCCAACATCTATTTTCTTAACA
>JAJOOO010011230.1:0-10081 GCA_029582685.1 Solanum piurae
GTATGACTAGAGAATAGGAGTATAAACTGAAATGTAAGCTTATGCCAATTCATACAATGAATGTGTTTACTTGGGTGTATACATGTGATTTTTTATTCATGGTGATTGTGACGTGTGATTGCAGGTTGCCTCTGGTACCACGCTTGATACATACTAACGATTGAATTGAGTACCACGCCTAGTACATGATATCTCTTGTTTGGCTTGGATACCTCGCCAGGTACACATTCTAACAGTTGGCTCGAGTACTACGCCTGATACTAAATATCTATATGATGATTGATTCGAGTACCACTCTAGTACAAATTACTAAAGGTTGGATGGGGTACCAAGTAAAAATTTGAGTTGTGTATGAACATATAAATTTAGTCAATATTAATAGGATTACGATAATATCTATGTAGAAGACTAAAAAAAGGTTATGAATTTTCAAAAAATTGAGTCCAGAACTAAGGGTCTAATAATAGTCACTTTAACACTGATAAAGTGTGTAAAACTTTATTAACATTCTTAAACATAGAAGTGCTAGGTAAAATTTGTGAATGAAGAAGGAAAACCTACATCATATATTGTTAATGTAGGATCAACAATAGTTGCATCATTTGTAGAAGTTTCACCTCTAACCACATTTATAGTTCATAGTATAGAGTAACCATGCATATATCATGAGTCATAAGAAAAAAAAAAACATAGACCCCAACAAGAAATTCATGCTTCCTTGAAATTGGATCACAGAAAGCAAGTTAAACAAACATGTAACTAGACTCATAAAAATTTAGTCTCAAAATACTGCGGACGTCTATGATTGAGTTGCAAAACCTTTTAAATAGATTAAATGCAACGTATAGCATAATGAAACTCAATAAAAGCAATGTAATGTAAGTTCAGGTGATGAAAGGATTAAAACTTTAAAAAATTAATGTAACGTAGGTCCTGCTTCTATATGACTTCTTCCTCTTTAGATTATAAACCAAAGAAGCAATATTTCTTATTTGTAAAGAGAAACCTAACAAAATTCCTGCACACGTAAGAGTTGAGGGAAATCCTTCAATTGCTTTGGTAAAAAAAGAAGTATGATAAATAGAGGTCAAACTAATCAATTTATTCATATATTTCAAAAAATTCAAACCTCACATTTATTCAAGGACATGCGTGTCACGACCCAAAGTATACCCTAGGTGTGACATGATGTATAAGACCACGAGAGCCCCTACACAAGACATTTGACGTACATAATGCACAAGGAATTACAACAAAAGATAGAGAGAATAGGTAAAAATCGTCTCATATTATAAAAGAAAGTTTCGAACATAAAGGCAGAATCATAACTATGTCTTGACAAGCCATTCTAAACCAACATAAGAGTGGTTGGGACGTAACCCATACACCACATACAAAGTCTCAAAGAAAAAAAACAAAAGTAATAAAAGTCTTCATGACCTTGCCCTCGAATGTATGAGGACTCACCAACCCAATAGTAAAGTAGCAACCCACGCTAGCCACGAGCGGAAGGAAAAGCATCGGATCCTATATTATAAAACAATATTGATACAAGTATGTATTAGTACATGAAATATACTAAGTATGGAGAAATACATAAAAGACATAGACATGATCATATGAGGATTTAAACATGATATGCATGACCAAGCTAAAACTTGAGTAAAAACTTTTAAAGAATTGTAAGTCATAAATGAGGTCAATGAATTCTTAAAACATAATGAAAACTTTCGTAAAACCTTTGAAGGTAACATAGTTCATTTTGTGGGATAATTACCGTTAACCGACACTAAGACCATGCGAGCTATAACATGGAATCCGATGCAATTCTAACATCGAAAAAGAGATTATACTTGTCAAGGCAGTCTCCGTAACATTCATTCATATTCTATTTGTGGATCCACTAGCTAGGTCTTTTAAGACAATCCTAAGGGGGCACGTAGTTTGACACAAAAAGATTGCTTCTAGAGACCCAATTTCTACTAATGGGAGAGCCTCCATCTCAGAGTCATCTCGATGCTAAGTAAAATCCCAATGGAATTAGTCATAATCATTTTCATATTATCATACTTGAAAAGACACAATTAAACTACCAATCCAATCATTAGTCATCACAGAGTAGCTCCTAATAATTATGATTCATACATGTGTGATAAAATCTTTCACAACTATGATTTCATAATATGTGAGAAAATCTTTCACGATTTCATTTATACTTATCTCAAAAGCATCCTTAGTTCATAAATATCATTTTCATAAAACATGCATAGCTTTCCTAAATCATAATTCATAAGTTCATAAGCTTTCTTCATAAATTCATCATCATAATCAAGTAAGAAGCATGGGTATATGAGAAATCAACTGGAAATCATGTAGCTTAATTAAATCATGGCTAATAAGATTGAAATTGAACAATTGAATAATAATCAAATAAGACCCATGGAGATTGCATGAAACCCTAATCAAATTAGGTGAAACTGACTTTGGAGATTGAGATTCTTTTGGCACCCAATGGATGAATGAAATCCATTGATGAATTTATACTTACCTTGATAATCATAGCCCTATAGATTGAAGAATTGAACCTTGAAACCCTAGCTTTTCTTCCTTGAGCTTGAGAAAGAGAGTTGGAAAGGATGAACTTGGATGGGACTTAGGCATATGAGAGAATGAGAGAGTTTGAGTAGTTTTAGGAGTTGAAAGGTAGTTATAGGACTTAGAAGTAGGGTCAAAACGACATAGTATGAGTATTAAATGCATAAGAAAAGACCCAAATACACTTAAGAAATAATTGTTGGAGTGACCTATGGGTTGGACCTACGATCCATAGGAGTTTCTACGGTCTGTACTGGTCAACCGTAGAGTCACTTATTGGGGCCTAAAATCTATTCAACTTCTAAAATACCTTCCTACAACTCGTCAATCTTTCTACGGCTCTTAGAACCCAAGTTCAAGCCCAAAATTTCACAAAGTCTGGAACATTCCTATGGAACCCATCTACGATCCGTAATCCAAACAACGATCCGTCATGTTCACTAGTAGGTCAATTTACTGGGACTTGAAAATTTCAAAACTCAACCATGATCCTACGACTTCCTTTCTATAGTCCATAAATTGGACTCGTGGTTCACTGCTTTAGTGTCAAAACTAAACTTTTCTCTTTTAATCCAACCTTTTAATTTCCTAGGTGTTACATTGCACAATAAAAAAAATACTTATTAATTTTAGATGCCACTATTGACATGTCCTACTTCGAAGGCGCTAAACTTGAAACATAGTTATACTCTATCAAAGTAATAAAAATAAGTTATAGAATGCCATGTATAATCTCGAGATACTTATTTTAGAAAAATTATAGACTAATTATTTTTTTAATCCAAATTAGGTGTATGGGTTTTCAATCTCATGAATCTTCAAACAAACACTTCTTCACTCCCCTTGTTTTCTATTTCTCTAAACTATTTTTTCATGAGCCGAGGATCTATCAAAACAATTTCTCTAATTTCAAAGTACGGTTACTTGTGGGATTATCAAAAACATGTTGTTGATCTATAATTGTATTTGAACTAGCTCAACATAACACCAACTTTATAGCCCTAACATGTATATTCAATACAATACAACACAACAAAAACAAAATAATCCTAAAATTTTGTTGTGAACAGAAAGCTTAATTACTAGACTGAGATGCTTCTATTGATTTATCATCTTTTGGATCCTCTGCTAGTACAATAACTCTATCATCTCCAGCCATGAATTTTGGCAACAACACTTCTGAGTCGATCTTAACATCTAAATGTGCACCAGATGTTATTTGAAGCAATGGGGTAGTTGTTTCCTGATCAGTCCTTTCATTTTGTTTTCGTTTGTCAATGTTACTACCAAAATTGATCTTTTCACAACCACTTGTTCCGAATATTTGAACAATGAAGTGGTGATCATCCGGAACATAATGGATTAGCAAAAATTCACCCACTTTTAGATCATGCTCAGCTGAAAATTTCGCCCATCCCTGTCGAATAGCAAGTGAACCATTATAGAGTCACACTGTTGCCATCCATCGTCGTCCACATGAGTCCTCCAAATAAATCTCCTGATCAGTTAGGTGTGGAACTGAACGAGCAAACTTTGGAGGAAAAAACTGAAAAGAAATTAATGAAATTAAAACTAAGAATAATCTTGAACCTAGTGGGTATGCTCAAATGTTCACATTAATAAGCAGACAATTAATAACTATAATAATAGCTAATTACGCATATGGTTATCAAACCAACTATACATTTAAATAAGTACTTTAAACTAAGTAGAAAAATAAAGTGTACACAAAGAATCACACTTTACCAGAACTTGCAGGAAAGTTTCTGCAATCATTACTTGAAAGAAAGAAATAACTCTCTTTCCATTAATCAACAAGTAGTGCTTCTTGCACTCATCCTTGTATGCTTCCATCTTCTCCCTATGCGGAGTTTGTTTCCCCAACAACTTCTAAATCCTACAAAGGATATGAAAGTATTAATTATAAATTTAAGTTAAGAAAAATAATACTAATAAAAAAAACAGATTAAATAGTTGACCAAAGCATAATAAGATGCCAAAAATAAATAATATAACACTATCTAGTCAACTAATTAAAGTTCAACTTGACTGTCCATCTCTCTTTTGCAAATATTTTGACTACCTTTATATTCTTAAGTACAAATGCACGTAGTCTAGATCGAACCTTATACTATACACACAACATTAATCACCAAATAGAACTTTAAACAATAAATGTTATCAATAGAATCGATGTGTTGATGCAACAATGATCCATTCATGTTTTATCACTCAAATCCGTTATTAACATTTTTATTTTTTTACATAACCTTATTTTTTCAAATCGTGGCTAGTAACAGTTGAGAGCTAGAATAAACACAAAGATTGATACCATCGGAAAACATAAAAAAATAACAAGCAAAACACAAAGATTTCCAATATAAACACATATTAGGAGGATTGGAAATTAAAAAGTAAAACAAAGAAGAAGAAAAAATTAGTACCAGAGTGAGAGCAAGCAAAACTCTTTGTTGAGTCAAAATCAGTTTGCTAATTTGGTTTAAATAGCAAAGCTTTCTCCGCTGCACTGTCCAAAAAAAGACAAATTTTTTGTTCTTTTTATTTGTCCATATACAAATGCATAGTGTTTATTATGAGTTAATATCAATAGATTATAATAATCTCTACTTGTGATACACGTGCACCAATTCTATCAATAAGTGTGTTGTGTAAAAAATGTGAAATTTGACGACACGAGAAAATGATAGTAAAAAATTAGAGTTATGTATGAAAATAATATAAATTGAGTCAATATTAATATGATCACGATTTTCTCTATATGTCACACCCAATACACGTGCACAACTTTTATTAATGGTGTTTGTACATAGAAAAATATGAAATTTAAAAAAAAGAAAATATAATAGTATTTATTTTTTAGTTAAAAAATGATATTTGAAAATTAGAGTTGTTTATGAACATTATATATATTGAGTCAATATTAGTAGGATTATGATAATCTCTATTTGATACACCAAATACACGTGCACAATTTTTACTAGTTGTATTTGGACATAATAATTGTGAAATTTGAAAAAAAAATAGTATTTATTTTCAAGTAAAAAATGATATTAGAAAATTAGAGTTGTGTTTTAATATAATATAAATTGAGTCAATATTAGTAGGATTATAATATAATCTCTATGCGGCACAATTAAAAAAATATGAATTTTCATAAAATTGAAAACGGATGGCGTCCTAAGTATTAACATCGGTAAAATGTTATACATGGTTGTGCACTTGTGCTAGATGAGATTAGTGATTGAAGAAGGAGAATATATACCATATATGGTTGATGCAGAATCAACAATAGTTGCATCAACTCTAGGAGTTTCACCTATAACTACATTTGTAAAATAATCAGCAGGGAACAGAAAGCTGGTGGCTGGACATGAATAATGAAGAATTGTGCTAGATGAGATTAGTGATTGAAGAAGGAGAATATATACCATATATGGTTGATGCAGAATCAACAATAGTTTCATCAACTCTAGGAGTTTCACCTATAGCTACATTTGTAAAATAATCAGCAGGGAACAAAGAGGTGGCTGGACATGAATAATGAAGATCGTCATCAAATTTTATTTTCTATTGTGTTTTTTCACACCATCGATTGCTAGTGTGTTACTATGATAGGGAAGGTGTGATAGATGGGTCATTCAAGTAGGGATGACAATGGGGCGGTGTAGGGCGGGGGCGGTGCAGGTTGAGTTTAACCCACAAAAATTTTAATCCGCCCCGCATAACAACTCTTTTCATTTTCAACCCGCCTCACCCCGCTCCGCATAGACCCGCCCCACATAATTTTTTTAATATTTTTTTTTTCTAGTTATGTTTGATAGTAAAAATAAAATTCATAAAAATAAATTCATTTTTTCAGTAAGTTGTATTAATTTAATAGGATAGTGACTTAAAATTTTATTTTTTAAAGGTCAATTGGGAAACATGTAAGAAATTATATTATTTTTTATTGAACCATTTTTATTTATTATCTTGAATATTTTAGTAGCTTTAATGAAATTATCTTAATAAATAATGCTCTCTCACTCTTATAACATGTAAAAAGTTAAAATTAAGAAGTTTGAACCCACATAAAATTACATATACCCGCACCCCGCCCCGCCCCACATTAATTTTTAAAAAACCCACTTCAACCCGCCCCGCCCCACACAACCTTACACCCACCCGGCTCCATATAGCCTTAAACCCACCTCGCCCCGCATCCGCCCGCCCCACTGCCATTCAAGGCCATTTGTGCATTTTTGATATTTTGATATATTGATGTTTTTTCTTATTGTTAAGAAGTGTCAAAACATTGTGTTTCACTTTATATTATAAGGTTATCATGCATTTTTCATGAGTTATAAAAGATAAAATAAACATAAACCTAACAACCAATTCATACTTCCTTGAAGTTGGACCTCAGAAAATAAAATCAAACAAAAATGTAACTAGACTAAAAAAGATTGTCTCAAAATATTGCAGACTTTTATAATTGAGCTGCAAAAACTTTTGAATAAGTTCTCACGATCATGAACCAAACTTAATTGAGATTGCAAATTTCAAGTTTCTCTATGATGAAATGACAATTACTTCTAAACTTTGAGATTTTACGTACATTAAAAGATGTTGGAATGTATGCGTCCACTAACTACGATAGAATCAGGTCCTTAGCATAGTTAAGATAAACAGAAGTAAATGCAGAAAGTAAAGATAGCACATGCAACTTTACGTGGAAACTTCCTTGCTCAAGGAAGTAAAATCACGACCTGTCTCACAAGATTTTTAAACTGTTTTTATTAATTTTCTCAAGTAACAGTAAAACACAGTTTACAACACACACGAGATTAACCTCCTAATCTCTATTCTGAGTAAAACACTATCACTCAATGAGGCAAAGCAATGCCTGTATTTCCCACTATACTAACCCACCTAATTAATATAGACTTTTAACGTAAGACACAAAGTTGCTCTCAATTAAGCTCCTACAGTGATTCACCCAAGGTTTGAAATGTTTCTAACACAAGTGAAATGAATCCTACAATATAAGCATAAATACAAGCAATCAAAATAACAGCTGGTTCAGGAAGCAATACGTCAGTTTATGAGGTCCCTTGCTGTTTTGTTGAAGCTTGAATATTCTCTCTTTGAATGAAATGAGTGATTTGTTGTTTGTCATGTTGACTATATCAACCATAAAGAGTTATTGACCTTTGGACAAAACAACCTCGTCCATTCTGATTGGTGTGGTACATTGGCGACCTCACCAACTTCTGATGCGACAACTTTCCACATGTATAGCACACAGACCTGGACGAGAAAATTCTGCAGAGGACCAGGTCCCTGCATTTGTGAGGAGATCATCAAAAGTGCCTCATTCACATGAGTCTAACATTCATTCAAAATGCATTAGTTCCCCTTATCACTAATAATTCCCCTGATTGGTTAGTTCCCACTGCCAATAATATTTCTTCCTATCCATATCCCCTCTTCTCTCTTCCACTAGACTCTAATTTCACAGCAGTTTCACAATCAATTCCCCCTTTTGACATCATTGAAAAAGAGTAGCAGTAAACATACACAGGCTGCATGCAAAACGTTAGGAATTCAGGGCCATGGGCCACACAGTACATGCACAAGTAAGCAGTAATAGAGAAGATAAAAGCATACGAGACAAGGCACAAGAAACAATGTCATTAGATCACAGAGCTGACCACAGAAGTCAGTAAAAATAATACACTTGCCACTAGAGTTAGATAGAAAGACTGGAGAAACGGGAAACAAGACACATTTATGACGGAGGGGGAAGGGTAGTGAGGGATCTCATCAACAAAGTCATCCGCTCATTTGCATCGACATGAGCTTGAATGATTTGCTTGTTGAGAGCTTGGACTTCCTCACTGAGTGAGACATTTGTCTTCAGCAACTGCTCATTCTCAGCTCTCAACTTTTCAACCTCATTCGTATCCACATAACTGGTACTAGGTCCCTTAGAGATGACCCTTATCAACTGAGCCTTAAGTTGTGCAATCTCAACCTCCTTATCATTCAGGATCACTGTAAGGTCAGTTAACTCTCATTTGAGAGAGGCTTACTGCTCTAGAAGATCTGACACATGAGACCTGCCTTTTATCTTTCCCTCAACACATTCACACTCCAAGAGGGTTATATCAATGAACATCTTCTTGACATTACCAGGTGCTCCTCTTCTAATAGGTACTTCAAAGTTCTTTGAACACATGGTTCAACAGATACCCATAAGGAATGCCATGTTTGACAGACTTCCAAGTCATTACCCTGTGCATGTGTTCGAGCATAATTGCAGGAAGATTGATGACCTCAAGTTCATCTAGTTTTTCCATGAGAAATAGATCAGCAACAGATGCAACCGTTCTCTTCTCAGTCCTTGGTACCAAAACCTTGTTGATGAACTGAAACATTAACTGGTACTCTCTTTTGAGAAATTTCTTAGGCAGGCCTGCTTGTTTGATGTCCTCTCGCTTTGTGCCTGTTGAGCAAACTCATTAGAGGGCTTGCATCCTTCAATGGACCGGATCCCTTCCACAGGTACACTCAAAATGATGCCCAAGATTTTGTCATTCAAAGAGATGTCGATCCCTCACACCGTTGTCTTGATTCCTTCATCACTTAGAAACTCTATTTTGTAATAGAATTTACGCACCTCAGGTTCATGCAAGTAAGGTGATGGGGCTTCAAACAGGTGATCCCAACCTTGTAGAGATACATAGTCAAAGAGAGTAGACATACCAAATTATGTAAGAATTTCAGGATCGAAGACTCTTCCATTCAGCACCTTTTGTTTCTCCATTTCTGCAATGCGTTCTTCCTTGGTCAGCACATTTTCTTCCACTGGCTTTTGAACAGAAGGACCTGGTCCCTTGACGGGTTTCGATTTCACAGTAGCCAGTTTAATCACTGACTTGTTACCCCCTTTTGCCCTAACCCGTTCAACCTCTGCTTTCGTCTTCCTTTTAACCACAACTCTAATAATGTCATCAGAATCTGTCTCACTTGAACCTATATGTAGAGGAGTTGAGGTAGGTTCCTTAGGCACATGACCATCACTTCTTCTTTTCCTGATTCTTTTAGTTTGGATTTGATTTGCTGCTATGGCACTTCTCATTATCTTCTGAACTGCTCCTCTGGTTGCATATTTTTCTTGTCTCCTTTGGTGTGAGACTGTACCATTTTTCCCTTGCCCTTTCATTTTCTTTCTCGTTCAGACCTTGTAGGCTCATTGTCAAGTTTAGTCTCAGGAACAACATAAACTGCCTCTAGATCTGGGACAACCATTGTCAAGGTGTTAGCACCTCGAACCCTTTTTCTATGCCACACCAAAGAAGTTTCTTCTTCCTCCTCTTCCTCACTGTCAACATCGAATGACTTAGGAGTTTGGTCGAACATAGGTTGAGCACTGTGAGGGACCTGTTTCGGCAATCTCAACTCTTGTTCCAACAGAGTTGGT
>JAJOOO010011231.1:0-12938 GCA_029582685.1 Solanum piurae
CCTTTTATAACTGAGGGCCAAAATCATATTTTATAAAATCATAATTCATAAGAATAGTTTTTAAATTTTATAAAATATCACTTTTTAGGTTAACATGACATAACCACCATGAGAACACATGAAATTTGATCTCAGCCTGACCAGTTAAGTTATTACATATCATATTGGGGTATGAGGCATACATGTCTTGTGAATCCATAATAAGTTCTTACCACATGCATATAGATGAGACACAGAAACCAACAACACAATCCTTAACCTACGTTGGCATACATAATTTCAAGAATTTATTTTCTAAGATTATGTCTCTTCGGTGTTAATCATTACTCCAAAAATCGTCATGAAATAACGTTAAGCTCATACATCATAGTTCAGCATGACTCCATAAAAACATATTTGGCTTGGAAGTTCATACATCATAATGTAAATTATATACATATCTTGTACAGATCACAAGAGATACACGTTTAGCTTGAAAGACCATAAATCATAATGTGAATCATACACATATCTTACAGAGATCATGAGAAAATATATTTGATAGATCATATGATAAAATCATTAAAAACTCTTGAAGCTCATATACCATAATTCGTAATTTGAAATCATGTCACAAATCATAAGGTTCATATTTCATAAACAAAAAATCATTGGATGGTAAAAGGTAAAAAAGACAGACTCTTGGAATAAGATTTCATTTAGAGAATGGACAATATCATAGGAATTCATGAGTTCATAAAGATTCATCATGAGAAGCATATCTTTTGCACATGCATAACTTGATAGTTTATGGAGTTAATTACATAGAATACATGGAAGAATCAAAATAACTTTCATGAAGATTTACTAAAAATGATTCATGAAGAATCAAGAAAACATATGATGGCATCATGAGATTTATATTTCGATAACTTAATAACCCATAACTCTAGGGTTCACAACACAAGAACTTTCAAGAATTTATCAATAAAATGTCAAGAAATCATTAAGAAATTATCAAGAAGAGAAATTATTAAACTTAATTTACAAGATAGAAATCATTACTTTCATGATCATTCATAATTTTATGGAGGAAATCTTGTAAAAACTAATGGAGTAAAGGATTATTATGGAAATAAAATTATTTCTTCGAGGATTCTTGGGATTTCATAAAGAATCAAGAAACACTTCAAGAACATAAAATTTCGTTCTAACTCTAACTTATTCATAGAGAATACTTTGAAAACATGGAAACACAGTTCGTGGGGAACAACAAAGTGCTCTCACACATGGAGATAATCTTACATGCCTTAGTGATAAAATTTGATAAAGAACCTTAGAAGATGAACTCTAATTTGGTGTCACTTGAAGTTCTTGAGCGTAGAAATTTTTGGGAAAAGATTGAAAGCGTTGAAGTAATGAAAATTGATTATCTAACCCTCTTAAGATATTTTAAGGTCATTTAGATAACTTCTCCAAAGGTTTTTGATAGAATTTTACGTTCTATCGTGGTTTGAATGACGACCCGCCGCTTCGGTGATGGGCTATCACTCAAACTGTCAAAACTAGGCAAAAAATGATCTCATTGGTTGCGAGTAATGCCCACTTGTGACGGGACATCACAGTTTTAACGGACCGTTACTCATTGCTAGATTGGAGTGTCTCTAGTAAATTGTTTATAATTTTTATTTCATACTCGGATTAATGAACGATCGGTAGCTGATCTTAGGCGCATTTATACGCCTAATAACCAATTAATCCCATATATTTAGCTAATTTTGAGAGCACTTTCTTAGTCGGAACTGAGATTTTAGAGTCTTTTGATGTCGTCTCCTCTAACCAATATGATTAGATGTTTCAGGGTGAAAAGCAAAGGAGAATGAGTCAAAATGGGGGACCTGGACCGAGGTCGGAAAATGGAAGACGAAGTTGCGGAGGAGAATGGCCAAGAAGCTGGAAAATACACTACGAGGGAGCATCTCCGCGTCGCGGAGCTGAAACTCGCATGCAGAAAAGGAATTCCACTTAGCAGTGGAGTGCGCATTAGGAGCGCGTCGCGGAGGAGATCCGTTTGTGTACAAATTGAGGCGAGGAAACAGGTCTGCGTCGCGGACCTGGACACCAGAATTTGGTCACGTGTTTTATATCAGACTATAAATAGTCTAAGTGTGTTATTATATCATATATCCAGTTTTTAAAAAGACGAGAGAACATCATTTTGGGCGATTTTGCTAACACTTTCTAGGGTTTTTCTTCTACTCTTTCATTGTGGTAAACCTTTTTATGATCCATAAACATCATTTGATGTTATTTTGCTCTATGAGTAGCTAAATCCCCTTATTCTAGGGTTGTAGCTACGATTGATGGTATAATATTATTTATTTCTAGCATGAGATGGGTTTTCTTGTGATTTATGCTTGCATTCTTGTTTACTTATTTTAATGACTGATCAACATTAACACTCATTGTCCGCTCTTGAATTTGGAAGATGAATAGAGGGATAGAACAAGGAATGTGGTAGGCGTGTTCATTCTAGGGTAAAGTTAGAATGTTTCGTATATAGGATAGTCTTATACCTATTTACCGCGCTTTATTAATATGCAAGATGTTACCTTAATGCTCCACTATTGGTTCATGCGTATCACCGCTCAACGATGTAGTTAGGCTGTCGATTGTGATAGGAGATTAGAGGTCGGAAGATCATGATCGTAAAATTAACTTTGCAAATCCATAATGAGGTCAACCTGTCAACTACTAGGATGAATTAATGTTAAGCCTGAAATCGGTTTTTGCTGCAACCCTGGAATATCTTCCCAAATTGTGAAATTTCCGTGTTTAAATTTGTTCAAGTATAGTAATTAAATTAGCTATTGTTTAGCTTAGTAATTACAAACTAATTCCTGAAATTGTCTGTCGCATGAGTAAATTATTTTAGGTACAAACAAAGTTATTATTTGCTGATTTGAAGTCTTTTGGTTCGATAATCCGGCTCGAAAGAGTCGTTGTACTACTTGAGTGACCACGTGCACTTGCATGTGCTTTTGGAGGCAACAGTAGCATTGGAAAGGAGACTCATAGACCTATAATTTTATTGATCATGTGTCACCTAACTCTTTATATTTTGAGAGATATGATCGTTTAAAGTTGACCCTTATATGATCTCATGTATAAACTCAATCGGTAGAATTTTTTTTAACTTGATTTGATGTTTGAGGTTCCTTATGACTATAATTCACATCAAATACACTTTCCTACTTAGAATTTAGTATAAGCTAATGTGTTTTTGTCCTCATTAGCTTATAGACCTAAAGTAACTGGGAATTTGTGATATACCTCTAATTAAAGTTTGATGAAAGGAAAATCATTTTTTACAAAAATAATAACAAAATATATGTGAACCACTCCTGACCTTTTTCATCTATAATGAAAACTTAAACTACGGATTACTGTCTAGAAGATTATTATTTTTACAAATACTCCATTGCAGTCACAAACAAGTAGGGTGACATGAGGTCATTAGCAATGATACTTTTGGCTTCAATAAGTGTTGACCGACGACAACACAACAACATCAACATACTTAGTGAAATTCACTAAGTGAGATCTGGAGAGGGTAGAATATGCGCACACCTTACTATTACTTCGTGGAAGTAAAGAGACTATTTCTAAAAGACCATTGGCATAAGTACGTCAAACCCAAGTAAAAGAAAAAGAAAACCGTTTTTTGAATAAGTGTTTGTTTGGCTATAGAAAGCCATATAAGAATTAAGTCTCTTTAGATTCTCCTTCAGGTTCTTCAACTTCTTCCAAATGCTAAACATGTTGGTTTCATCACAATTATGATATAATATAGTGTCAAGTATATTAGAAAAATGTCATCCGCTTATAGTTTAGTTTAAAAATTCTCTTGTTATTAATATTTTAGTTTAAAAATATCTTTGTCATTAATATTTTGGTCCAAACTGTTTTTATTGGGTAAAAATTGCTCCTTTTCTTAATTAACATATTCTTTTCCTATTAAGCACTTTTTTTTTTTAATAAAACATTATTTTTAAAAACCTTTTTCTTGTTTTTTTTTTCTTTTTAAAATTCCTTTAACTAATATAAAAGTGGAAAGTCTTAATATAATAATATTAATTAAAATAGAATTAACCCATATACTTTTTAAATTGATAATATAAGTCATATATATAATATTATAGTAATCTCATTATTATTTTTCATTTAGATAATGATTTTTAAAATTCTAATAAAATATAAAATATTTTTATTTCTTAATATTTTTTGAATTGAAATAGGATAAACATTTGTAAATATATTCCTTGTTTTTAACATTAATATGAAAAATGGTCAATAATAACTCCATCGGTGATAGTTTAAAGATATTTTGTGATTTGAAGCAATGTAAGAAATTTTCTTGTTTTATGGTATTATGATTGTTGTATGTTAACTTAAAAACCAATGATCATATTAGCATATGTTTATTCTTCTTCATTTAAAAAGATATCAACAAATACAAATATTTCCTATTTTATTAGGAAAATAAATATTTATCGTAAAAGGATATTGTTGATCCAAAAGTAACAATATGACCTTTTTGGACAAAGATATTGATGACAAAGACAGTCTTGGACTAAATCAGTAACGAATGACATTTTTGTTGAATTTCACATAGTTTAAAGACATTTTGTTTAAGGAGTCTATTTTGGTCTATTTACTTACTATAGGAAATACGGAATGTAAATAAAAATCAATTTAAGGTACGACAATAAATTAAGATAAGGTAAATTTTTCATGTATTAAAAATTAGATTAAATAGATAAACATCACTGTGATTTAAAAATTGTAAGATTTTGATTATTTTTTAAAAAAAATATAAAAAATCAAAATAACTATCAATTTTTTATTTTTTTATTTAGAAAAACTGTAAAAATAGAATGCAAACAATAAATAATTATCACCTAATTAATTATTTATTCTAAAATTGTCATATGTCTTTATCATGCTTTGCTACTTGACTTTATCCTGAGCTAAACTTTTTTCCTTTTTAATTTTACTCCCTCCATTTCATATTATTTAGTCACCTTATTAAAAATATATATTTTAAAATATTTGGTCATTTATTAAATCAAGATAAAATTAATTAAATTAGGTGGATAAAATCAATTAAACTAGGTCCTACAATTAATACTACATTTGTCTCATATTAGATGGGCATCTTACTAAAAATATTTGTCCCGTATTACTTGATCATTTACTAAATTAGAATAAAATTAATTAATTTTTTTCATTTTATCCCTGCAATTAATATGGCTTTGGAAGTTTAAACAAATTTTAAAGATCCAAAATTTCTTTTTTCAAAAAGCTAATTAATATGAACAAAGGGCAAAGTAGTAAAGTTGATCAATCTATTAATGATTTCTTAATAACGGTATAAAATAGAAAATGTCCATCTAATATGAGACGAAGGGTGTATATTGAAAGAGAGTGAAAGAGAATATATGAGTACAAACATACGAGAAATTGTCTTCGTTCGATGGAAAATCTAGGAGAAGATTAGGGAGGAAATGGTATTTATCAACCCCATGCTTAATAATTATCATGAATTTTAATATGTGTATTGATTTTCTCCTTGTGGGCTTTTGGTGATTGCATCTATATTTTTTGTGTTTTTTCCTTTTTTAGACACCTGAATATCTGTCACCTCCCATCAACAATAGGTACTCTGTCCATCAAGCTAGAAAGACCTCATGATGGCACATTTGACCACTGAGCCACACTCTTGAGTGCGTTTTTATGTTTTGATGTGTACTATAATGCAAATAATACAATTACTCATGTCAGGATCGAAACATCACCTATATGGTTACGTTATCAACCTTCTTTTGATTTTAAACACATATCTGACCTAAAAATGAAATGTTACAGAAAGATATATATACTTGAATAGATAAGAAGAAATTACATATTTATAGGGGTTTTAGATAGAACATATGGAAATTAATCGCCTAACGTTTATAGGTATCAAGTAATTCCATCCACCAAGGCTAGAACAAATAGGAAGAAATCACCTAGTGTTTACATGACTCAAGTAACTTTACACCAAGGCTAGAACGTATGGAAACAAATCACTTAATGTTTTTGCCTGAGAATTGCATCTGGACCTTATGATGCTCAACCCACGTCATTAACCACTAAGCCACACCTGATGAAGGTCTTATTATCAAATCATGGGATTTCTTTTGGCCATGTAGAAGTCACTATGATGATCATCCATCAAGATTTTGTGTATGTTAAACCATATATACGTTATTTTGTTGTTGTTGGATTCAGAGGCGAAACCCAAGATTAATTTGAAGACTTTGAGTGCACCAATTGAAATATCATTGTAGCTGGATTTGAACCCAGGTCTCGCGAGTAGTTCCTTTAGTTTGTACCAGAAGTACAATGGAATACCTATGTTCCTCGTGGGTGCACTGTTAATTATATCCAAATATATGTCAGTTTCTCAAGATAGATATACATATATACATATGATTTTTTCGAAATTAACGGGTCCACATGCACCCCAACCTATAGGGGTAGGTCAGCCTCTGGTTGGATTGGATCCTATTTCTCTATCTCTTAACATTTTGCGCTAAGATTTTGGAAATATTTGCAGAATGAGATTGAAATACTGATCGATGAAAATACACATTCATGTTTGATGAAGTTAAAGGGGTTCTGTTTTGATAAAGTGCTTGCAGTTGTGTATGATGAAACACCAGCCAAATATTTATCGAACATTATGATATTTAAATTAGGGAAAATGGTCTGAAAAATACTTCAACTTTGACCGAAATTGTTGTTACGATACCAAACTTTATGGAGAACCTTTTACCCCTACATTATTTAATAGTGTATTTTAAAGGTATATGTGCCCACGTGGACACGTTACTATTTATAATTATGCAATATTTCTAATGTCCATGTGGGCACATAGATACCTTTAAAATACACTATTAAATAGTGAAGGGAGTCAAAGGTCATTTTTAAAGTTTGGTATCGTTACAACAATTTCGGTCAAAGTTCGGATATAAATAAATAGTGCAGGGTGTTTGTTTTGATGAAACCGATTCTTTTAGATGTAAATAAATTTTGAACACAAGTAAATCTATCCAGGATAGTTTTTGTCGAATGCTCTGTGTTATGAACCATCCTACAAAATTGTTATCTTAAACATTAACATATCTATAAGTATATTTCTTTAAAAAATTGCAACTATTTTAACTCAATTATCATTTATTTGTCCTTATATACAATCTCTTTTTATTGAAGCGGCACACACGGACACGGTCACTAAAAATAGTTATTTTAAAAGCACGAAAGTCCTTATAAATATATATAGTATGGTATATGTTCGTGTCGCGATATTAAATCAAGCGTTACTAAGAAGGCAACCCACGTATTTTACTTTTATGATATAGTAATTTTTTTGTTCTTAACGTGTGTTGTGGTGCATGTCTTATAAGAACAGGGAAATATCACATTAGAGAATGATGTTGAAGTCCATTTGCTTCACAACTTGAGTCATAGTCGTGAATCCAATTACGATCCATAAACCACTTTATAGGAAACTTGAGACACTTGACTGATGAGGTACTCTGATTATGTAGCACCTCATAAAATTCTACACTTAAGATCTGAACCATTTGTGGTAAGCGTATCAGCTTGGACGGGGTGATGTCCTACTTGTTCATGTGTGCTAAGGTCACCAAGTATAGAAAGTGTATCGGATGTGGTTTAGGATCATAAGGGACCTCTAGCACTAAGTCTAGTTCATAGATTTCCTATCGGCTAAGTTTCAACATGAGTTCATGCAAGGGTCAATGACCATATGTCTCACCATATTAAGAGTTAGATGGTCCATAACCTATCAAATTAAAGATCTATGATTTTCTTTTTAATGCTACCAAGTTTGCATCAATCCGAGTTCAAAGTAAACAATTATGGCCGTTTTTACCACAGACATTTCCAGCAAAGATTTCAAGACCTGAGTTTTACGGGTCCAACCTACGGGTCGTAAATCAAACTACAGTCCGTAGTTTAAGATCTTAAAATGAACTTCTATTTCTGATTTTCAATCTGCTTTTCATGGATTCAACTACGAGTCATAAATCAATCTACGAATAGTAAATTGGACTCATAAAATGAACTTCTACCACTGATTTTTCAGTCTGCTTTTCACGAATTCAACCACAGGTTGTACTAATCTATGAGTATAAATTGAACTCGTAGAATGAAGTTCAATGACTTAAAACTTCAGCCGGAATTCCAAGGAAGGGATGTACGGGCCGTAGATCAAACTACAGTTCGTAGATGGCAACATGAAATGTTCCGACAACTTTTCAATTAAGTTTACTTTGGTCTTTTTCCACTATTTTAACTCCTAAATAACTATTTTCAATTAAGGTTACTTTGGTATTTTTCCATTATTTTAACTACTAAATCAATTAAGGTTACTTCAATCTTTTTCCACTATTTCAACTCCTAAATAACTATGTTTTAGTCTATCCTAAGTGAGGTTAAGGGGAATTTAGTCGACTAAACGTCCTCATTCACACCTTATAACACTTAGAATCATCATAACAGTACATTATATATTCTTTCAAGCAAGAATTAGGGTTCCTCATCTTCAACCTTCAAATTCAAGAATACCATCAAGTGTTTTTTTTCCAGGTATGTGAGATTTCATCAATGAATATCCTTTCACCCATTGAGTCTTAAAGTAAACCTCGTTCTTTTCATTATACAAAAGTTAGAGTTTTATGAAAAACATGATATTCACTATATTTTCTATTCTTCTTCATGGATAGCTTGATTATGTGTTATGCCTTATAATTCATTACTTCTTATTATTATTTTCATGAACCCTCATGATATAAATATTTTATGTCTCAGAACTATGTTGTTTAGGCTATATATTTCAGATTATTAGTTTCTCATGATTAAATATGCTTTTAGATAAATTGTCTACCAGTTATTATCATTTGAGCATTTCAAATTTATCATGAGTTTACTGGACTTGTGATGCTGTCTCACATACTCAGTACATTCAAAGTACTGACTGCATATTCTCTTGTGCTGTATTATTTTATAATATAGATTCAGATGCTCAACATTCAACTTGCGGTTAGTATGACTTTCGATCAGCTCAATAGCAGTATTGGTGAGTCATCATCTTTCAAAAACGGGCCCTAAGCTATTTTTCTTTAGTTTAATCATCCAGTTTTCATACAATTAGAGTTAACTGGGAGGCTTGCAACTCATCTTAGTAGAGACTTTCAGATATTAGTTTTCAGCGTTATGGATTGACTTAGGACAAATTTCATTTTGATTATTGTTAGGACTTGAATTTCTTATATTCTACAGGCTCAGCTTCCACATCGATTATTTCAGTTTATATATATGAATCTTTATGTCATGTGAGACCATGAGTTAGCTTAGGATCACTCGTGGCTCTAAGCATCACGTTACGACTAGGGGTACTCTCGGATCGTGACATAAAATTATTAGTATTATAATAAAAACATCACTCTATCATGAATAAAAATAAAATTACTATCAAATAGCAAAATAATAAAATATGATGATTTTGAGACATATACACAAACATAAAGACTAACAACAAGTGAGGATGTAAATTTTGGTTATGTATTTTTAAAGAAATGTTAAGTAATAATCATCATCACGGTGTTATCAACTAGTAAATATGTGATATTACAATTTGTTATTTAGGTTACTCTAAATCTTCTTATTACTATAGAAGTATAGATGAAAAAACTATTGTGTATCATTTATTCATTAAAGAATTATGAGAATCAACAATATTAACTAAGGAATTTAGCACATAATTTGTGTAAAATCAGCTATGTGGGGATTGAGTGTTTGGTGTGTTTATGGCGTACAGTCGGATGCTTAGGGTGTAAGTCTCACAAAATTAAGCCTCATACATGAGTCTAGTGGTGGTTTGCCAGAGCTCCTCCCTGGGGCGAGTCCCAACACTGTCCATGGATTATCCATATTTTATGATGAATTATATGCATTGGTTCATATTTGACCCCTCGTAAAATAATTGGATTAATTAAGCGGATAACCATAATTTTACCTATTTTGTGACCTTAATGTATATGTTTTGACTAACACTTCTTAAATTTAAGGAAAATTTACATTTATTTCACTAGTTTAGGAGCTAATTATTTAGACACACTCTAGTTTGCAAGAAAAATTACTATGTATGAGGTATAACTAGTACTAGTTGTATGAGGCATTATTTTATTTTAGATATATTCTAATCTGTAGACCCATTTTTTGGTTTTTCTTCTTTGCCATTAATTTCTCTTTCATGCTCTTCTCTACTCTTTCCCTTCTTTTTTCTAATTTTATGTTATTCTTAAATCTATATTCAGTTACTCTCCCAAATTTATTCAGTATAGATGAAAATGTTTTTTAATATTTGTTTGTTTTAACAAAAAATACTTTTTAAGAAATAATATTGTTATCATAACTACATAAGATATTAATAATTAACATAAATTTTTAAATGATCAATAAGACTAATTTAGTAAAATGAATCTCTAATACAATATAATTAAATTTATATATAAAAGTTGTAAAAGAATAGTGAAACACTTGTTATTAAACTAAACATTAAAAATTATTTGGCATTTGAACATAGAATTTAAATATATATTTTTTTACTGTATTTGAAATATATGGAGCAAGAGTTGAAAATAAAATTATGTTTTGTTTTTATAAAAAAATATTTGAAATAATATTCATGTTTAAATGATCAAACATCAATTTTCAAATAAAGTAAAAATAATTTTTAGATAAATTCTAAAAGTAGAAGTTTAAATGATACGAAATATGAAGGTGAAAATTACTATAAATGAAAAATGAGATAAAAGAAATAAAAATAGTTTTAGTGATTAATTTTTATGACATAAGTGACCATTTAAAGAATTAACTTGAACTTTTGTATGCTTATGCCTTTTTTATTTAATGATAAAATAAGTTTTTTTTTTTAAATTCGGTTAAAACAAATAAGTAAAAAATTATTTTCATATGTACAAAATGAGAGAGTAATTAAAGGGTTCCGTAATTAAATTGGTTTCAAAATTAATTAAAGAAAAAAAATAGAAAATGAGAAAAAAGAGGAAAGAGAAATACGAGGCAAAGAAGAAAAACAAAGCGTAGGTCCATGAGTTGAAATATAAAAATAATAAAATAATCTCTCATACAACTGGTACAAGTTGTGCCTCATCCATAGTAAAAAATTTCAGTTTGCAATATTACATCTCTTATCAGATTTGGGTGCGGTACAATCAAATACCTCTAGATACATGTATCTCGAGATACATGAGGTCAAAATTAGGTATAATTTGTTCTAGATACACTGTCTCATATCTCGCTCGCCACTCTCCTATGTATCTGGTATCACAGATACATGTGAGATACATACGTATATATGTATCCAGTGTATCTAGTATGATTCACATATATAGTGATAAGATATATAATATTTTAAAAGTATAAGTAATGATAATCTATATATATATAATAGGAGATGTGATAACGCTTACGTGTCAGTACCACAAAAAACAGTAATTTATAATAGGAGATGTGATAACACTTACGTGTCAGCACCACAAAAAACAGTAATTTTTATTAATTAAATAATTAATTATTTGTAATTTGTAATTTTATTTTGAAACTAAAATTTTAAAAAATAAATATTGTTAAATAATTATTAAAAATGGCACATGTCATTTTAAAACTTCCCACTACTCCACAAGTTGATAAAGTATATCAGTTTCTTTTAAAAAAATAAATAAATTAAAATTAAAATTGTTCTAAAAATATTTAGTTGTAACGTGTTAGATTCCATTTTTTGTGGAAAGAGAAATTTAATTACCTTTACATAAAACAGTTCTAAAAAATAGGATGTGTGATTCCTTTTTTAAATTTTAAATTTGAATTGATTTTAATCCTTATCTGATTGACATTTTTAAATTTTAAATTGATGAAAACTTCTCATCAACGATTTATTAACTTCTCATAGTGAATGACTTTTTACTGCATTATAATTATCCTATAAATAAACTACCCCAGTAAGTCTTCTAAACCAACCCACCCACTTCTTCAACAACAAAAAAACTACTGAAAATCCAAAATTACTATACATTGTTGTAACTTTTCAAAAGTTTTATCATAATTTGAAAATTTAATTATTTCAGAAGGGCAATAGTTTTCTCATGCGTGATGATGAAAATAATTCATCAATGAGAAATATGAATATGAGCACGAGGTGCTAGAAAGTGATGTATTTAATGACTCAAAATATGAATTTAAATGTTTTTCATGATTTTCTTAGTGCCAAGGTATTAAAATATTAGTCTTTTTGGTATGTATATCAGTTACTCCCTTTAGTTCTGCATACTATTTTTTTTGTTTTCTGTATGAATGGTACTTTTTGATATATAGTTCGATTTGTATATTTTGTTATTCATTTTTTTAGAATTGCAATCGTTTTTGAGATTTTGCAAGTTATATGGGATGAAGTTTTGCATATGTTACTAACTTTATAAACTATGAAAAGAAGCATCATGTAAGTGTTTCTTAATAGTTTCACGTTATCGAAAACTTATTGAAGTTATTAATAATTAATGTGTTGATCGTTAATGTTGATGGACCCATTATTTGTAAAATAACTTTATCGACTGAGCTACAACAAGAACACAAGTTTAGATGTGGAAGAGAGCATAAGCAAGAAGAAGCATAAGAGGAGCACAATTCTTTGCAAGTGTCTTGCTTCTTATTACAAAATTTTAAAATTATTAAATTTAAATTAAAGACAATATTTAAACTTCACAAATTATTATTATTAAAAATAATCTTTAAAGGATACTAATACTTTT
>JAJOOO010011234.1:0-13213 GCA_029582685.1 Solanum piurae
CACTCGTTAGAAAGTAATTAGTACGAAAGTTGAAACAAAGCAAGGGTGACGGATGTCAAATGGATTAGAGTTGTTATAGAAACGAGAGAGATTTGAGTCCTATTTGATGTTGTAAAAGCCAATAGCACAAAGCGCATGCGCAAAATGAGAGCTAGAGGAATGGAAAAATGAGAATTAATAATGCCCAAGCACTCCATCTACCAGAAAAAAATGAGTGAAATAAAGTCTTCGGTTGAAGATCATCATATCGAAAAATGAATGAAAGTTCATGGGAACAAATTAGTCAAAACTTAAGTCAATTTTACCATAAGGAGTCTTAAAAGTTGCGTTCAACAAATGTTATATCTTTTCCAACACTTTATAATTAGAAAATCTATAGATGTTATTTTTTGGGTGTGCATAAATTTTCACTCCAATGTAATTATTCGTAAATTATATAAGAGAAATAAATCACACTTGGCGAGCCTCGTATGACGAAATCAATCGAGAAAGCATGCAATGAATTTCAAACTTGAAACAACCCATTTAGGAGATCCCGTCCTCTACCAACTAGACCACCAACCCTTTTTCTTTTGAAAAAGGAAAAGGATAGTAATAATTTGGAATACTATTATTTAATTTTGGGAATTAGGCAGTTAATGATATATGATCAAGCACATTTATTTAATTAGTTAAACAAAAAATATTGAATATATATATATATATTCAAATTGCAAATATAACTTTGATTGTATTTCTAATTATTAAAATAACCGAATAACAAATGGATAAAAACCAAATTGAAAAGAGAAAAATCAAATCAAACCAAATTTATTTTGGTTCGGATTGGATTACACTTCTTCAAAACCAAAAATCAAAAAATTCAAATCGAATAATATAAAATCAAACCGAAAAATCGAATGCACACCGCTAGAACACACTATAATAATAGGTATACTAAAAAGTCTTCATATTTCACCGACTAATCTTTCCTAATTCACATTTTTTGTTGAAAAAAAATCTTTTATAAGTAATATGTGTTACATAAGGATTCAAAAATTATCGGATCGTCAATTAATTTATCCTAACAGAACAAAAAACTACAGCTATTAATTTGACTAATATATTAATTTATTTCAACGTATATACCCTACATATATATGATTATAATTTCTCTTTATTTAGCTTCAATCATGGATATAATTAAATTCATGATAATTCTTTTGGAATTGAAAAATTGGTAGTAGTTGCTTCTTGGTAACAATATTGAAGTTTTTTTTTTTTGATTGTTTTAATTTTTTTTAAAAAAGATTCCCCTACTTCAGTAGACAGTGAATTTTTAGGTGATGAAAATTGTGTCCCGCTATTGATGACAAATGTATGATATAATATAGGGTTAAAAATGATTTTTTTATCGTTTCTTTTAGTTGATTGATTAATTTCGATCAATCTCAATGTCTAATTTATAGGTCAAATATGTCGTCTAAATATGTTTCTTCTCTTAAACTATTTCGATTTCAACTCGATTACAACTCGATTACAACTCGATAATGAGTTTTGAGGCTAAGTAAGGAATTAGGTCACAATTATTAATGAAGCATTTAGTTCCTATCCTCCAAATGTTGGGCTAAATAGTCAAGCTTTCTAAAAAAAAATTAATATAAAAGCAAAAGTCAAGCTCCATACAAGGTGTTAATGTCTTAAATATGTTATGAAGGACAACAATTAGGGGTGGGCATATACGGTGTGGTACGATAATTAAAAAGTTTGGTTTGATAATTTTGATTTTAATTTTTTTTAAATATTATATAAATTTTATATGTAACTATGTACTTATTGTTTCAAAATAAATATTACTATAAGAATTCAAGATAAAAAAAGTATAATTGTGTGATTCTTTTTTAAATATATACTTAATCGGGTGAATATCTTAAAAAAAATCTTACGTTAATTAGATAGAAAAAATTACTAAAATCTTGCGATCCATTATCAAAATTATCTCATTTTTAAGAGCTCAGATTAAATCGGTTGATGAGTTGTCTTTCTCAAAAGTTTTACATGTATATATTTTTTGTGCACCTCGTAAATTTAACTGGTTTTAATTAACATGTCAAATAAAGACAAAACCATAAGGAATTAATTAAGAAAAAAAGTAGCTTACTTCCAACTCTAATCTCCGATATTAAAGGAGTTTAATTCTTATTATAGTTGTCATTATCATACTTTATATACTTTAATAGATTACCAAATCTACCTTGTAATTAATGGACTGTTTAATTTATTCAGCGCAGATGATTAAATATTAATTAATTAGTAATATTTTATTTAAGCCAATCACTGAGTATACACCTGTGTACTTGGTTGCCTCGACAGATCAATTTTTTAATTAAAACGTTAATCAATTTTTTAATTAAAAAGTTAATCAATTATTTAATAAATAAAAAGTTTCTTCATTTTTTTTCAAGTACGCTAATTATTCTCATCATCTTAAATTATAGTGTGAACTTAATTAGTTTCATTATTTTAAGAAGGACATGCAATCATTTATTTCGATCTTTGATAAATTTCGATTCAGTATAATAATCCACAAAACATATAGAGATATAAACGTGCTCGATCAAGAAACAACCTTCTAAATGGATTTCTCTTAAATTTTATTTGTAAATTTCAACTGTTTTTCGGTTAAAATATCTTGAATTGTCAATTCTTTCAACTTCATTCAGTCAAAAATAATTTCCCTAAAATTACAAGGATTTGTTTCTTTCTTTCTTTTCCCTTTTGAGGGCTTAGTTAGGGGTCAACTAAAAATGTGGTCCAAAATTTATGCATAGACAAAATTGTTTAAATTATGAATTATTCTCCTTTAAAATAAAAAATAAATAAAGATAAATTAACTACTTTCCCTATTATATATTATTATAATATAATTATTTGAAGAATCAAATATTTTTTTCTTCAATCACAATCTTCACAATCTTTTTAGTCATACAATATTGTAATTTTTTAAAATTTATATTTAGCTTGGTCATCAAAAAAATAAAATATATTTAGCTTCTGACTATTTAAAGTTTACTTTAGAAAGTTAAAAAGAAAAATAAACTTTCATTAAAAATTCTCAATAAAGCTTTTGAAAAACAAAAAAAGGCGCAACTTTTTTTTTATCTCGCATTCGATATCCCATTGAATTTTTGACTAATTCGAATTCACGTCATTATAAGATTCATTAAAGAAAAGAAGCACTCTCTTTTATATATATTTTTCATTTACAGAACTCGAACTTGTTAAAAGTCGAGGAATTTACGAACTCAAACTCAAAGTTTCTAACTAAAAGTCGAGGAATTAGCGAACTCAAACTTGAAATCTCTAGTCAAAAGATGAAGAATTTGTAAACTCAAACTCAAAATTTTCAATTAAAAGTCGAGAAATTCTATTCATTTCGCGATAAAGAAATATCTCCAAATTAATTACATAAGGTTACAATTAATATGTTAAAACAAATATATACAATAAATACTTCATCATATATAGTGCTAAATATAGAATATAACAAAAATAACATCCCAGATCTCTCTGTTGCTGCAAGTGCTCATTGGCTCTGTACTTTTTCCCTCTTACACCCCCCACTCCCACCCCCACCCCACCCCCACCACGGGTATATTTCTTCTTCCTCCTCCTACTGCCACCACCATATCCATTTTCTCAAAGCAAAAAAAATGAAAAAAAAATCAGCAAATTGCTTTTAGTGTACTCTGTTTTTTTTGCTGTTTGTATTTTCTAGTTTATGGTAGTGGCTAATTTCATTTTCAATCTTATCCCTTTTTTCATAAACTTAACTGGTTCTTGTTTCTGTTGCTTTTTAGCTCACTTTTTTTCAATACTTGGCTGTAATTTTAGTACTTTTTTGCATATGAATTTGTGTTCTTGATTCTTGAATTTTAGTGGGTGTGTTTTAATTTTGCTCACATAGTTGAAAGATTTGAGCTTTTGGTTTTTTTGTTTATGGGGTTCTTGAAAAGTTTACTATTTGTTTGATAAAAGGTCTGAAAGAGAATTTTGAGGTTTGGGGTTTTGATTTTTTTGATGGAATTGAGAATGGTTTTGGTGTTGTTGTATACATAAGGGGCTTCAAGATTTAAAGCTGGTAGGTAACACTACTTTATGTATAGACATTATTAAAAAGTTTTTATTTTTAGATTTTCTGTAATTTAATATTTGGTATCCTAGGCTGTGGATCTGAGCTGCATACAGTGTCATTTTGTTCTTTTTTTCTGATAAAAAAGCATTCTTTTGGGTGTGTGAAGGGAGAATACTTAAATGGAGCGACACGGATAGTGAGGATTCAGATAGCTGATTTCAAACTTGTTTGAGATTGAGGTGTAGTAGTAGTAGTAGTTGTCTTGATAAAGGAGAATTCTTTTAGGTGTTTGAAGGGAGAAAAGTATGGATGATAGAAGTCATCAGCAGCAACAGATGACTTCTGGTTTAACTCGATATCGATCAGCACCAAGTTCTTATTTTACCAGCTTATTGAATAGTGATAATCCAGCTGGTGTTTCTGGTGGGAGTGGGAATTGTGGTTATGCAAGAGATGATTTTGATCAGTTGCTCAATCCTCGCGCTTCGAATAGTGGTATAAAACAAGTTTTTGATAGATTTGTAGCTAATATTGGTCCCCAAGATTCGAATCCGGATGGCCTAATTGATGATACTCAGCAAAATCCCATGAACAATATGGATGTTAGATCTGAAGTTGTAGCTCCTATGAAACAAGAACACGAAGCTCAACAGAAGCAAATGAATTACCAATGCCAAGAACAACAGAGTCAGAATTCACAGTTCATTGCACCTGTGAAACAAGAAATTACTCAGCAGAATAGTGATTATTCTTTGACTTCACAGATGAATTATCAAACTCAAGCTCAACAAAATCACAATTCAACAGACTTTACTTCAGGAATGGATAACTTTGGCAGATATAATCGTTTGAACCAGACGAAAATGGATGGTGGATTTGGTACTGGTAGTAGTAACTCAAATCTTACTCGTTATAACAGTTCGCCTGCTGGATTCTTTGCACAAGTCAATATTGAAAATGGTATGCATTGTCTTGGTTAAATATCTTTGGTATTGATTATTCTTATTATCTTGACTAATGGGCTACATTCAGATGAAGGGATTGTTTTTGTTTTTACGAAGAGATTCATTTTAAGCTCGTTTATTCGTTTAAATGTTTATTTTGAATTTTGCATTATGTGGATTGAGCCAAGATTCTATTTTAAGCTATGCTCCTAGAAAATAAATTACATATGCATACATGTCATAGTCATTGGAGATAGCTAAATTAGTTTTAGAAGAGAAACGAGGCGTGTCATCAATTTTTGCCATGAACTACTCATCAACTGTTTTGTACAGACGAAAATCTTATTCGTAGTGATATCATATCTATGCAAGTCTTCCCTTATGAACTTTGTAGATATTAGCTAGAAGAACAACATAGACTATTGTTTTGCTGAGATATTCTTATATTATACTTTGGCAAGGGCAGAAAGAAAAAGTAGGTTCTCTTGGGATGTTTTTCTTTTTTAGAAAATGGGGGAGGGGATTACAAGGTGGAGAATCGAATCCTCACCAATAAGGTGAAAAGTCAGGTAGCCAACCAGAGCTACTAAGTTTGTGATCATTTCCAGTGTTTTGATCTGACATTAGTGTTTTGAGTTTGTTACTAAATCTTTTTCAGCAATTGACAGAATATGGTGCATTGAGAGGCATAGGGAGTTATGGAGCTGGTAGTGGTACTAATGCTGCTGGAGAAGCATCATTTTCCAATCCAAGCAGGTTTAGTAGTCAAACGGCTCTCCCATCTGGACAACCTACTTCTTCGGGGCTATTAGCTCCAATCTCTGAATTTGGAGCTAAAAGCATAGAAGAGACCAGACGAGGCGATGAAAGTTTTGGTAAAGGCCATAAAAGTGATGAGAGTTACATGGCAGGTTTCTCCATGCCTTCTTGGGATGATTCACAAATTTTGACTGATGATTTCCTACAAGTACCAGAAGATGATGAGGCCGGGTCATTCTCCAATGTAAATGCATCTGATAATCAGGTATTTTTCTTATAATCACATTTGTCATTCTTTTATCGCCTGTATTGGAATGAAACAGGTCTCAAAAATTGCATATTCGTATGACCTACTTAATTAGTTTGGGATTGAGTAGTAGTAGTAGTAGTCATTGTCGTTGTTGTTATTATTGATGGTTTCTTTATGCCTGATTAATCTCATGCATACGTGGTTTTCAGAGTAGTGAAGGTCGAGCTCGTCCTCCCCCTCTATTGTCTCATTTGAGTTTACCTCAAACCTCAGCGGAGTTATCCGCCATGGAGAAGCTCTTGCAAGATTCAGTACCATGTAAAGTCAGAGCAAAGAGAGGCTGTGCCACTCATCCTCGTAGCATCGCCGAAAGGGTACACAACTCACACTAGAAAAAAATCTAGTTCTCTTATATTCAATCTAGATCACAAATCAGTTAAATCAAGTTGTTTTTTTATCCCTGAAAGATAGGCTAAGCAAGTACTGATTCAATTGTTACTTATCTTAGGTAAGAAGAACACGAATAAGCGAAAGAATGAGGAAGCTGCAAGAGCTTGTCCCCAATATGGATAAGGTAATCTTAACTTACGGTGCCCAAAATATGAATGTTGCTCGGACTCTTCAGAAAGGCCCACGGGTGCATGTCGGATCATCCAAAAGCAGTGCATTTCTGGAAGATCCAACATGAGTGCGTCAACATTTTTGGAGAGTCCGAGCAACATAGAATATGATACAGTTGAAATTTGCTTCTCTTATTCTTTTCTTTTTCTTGTTTTCCAATTTCAATTTCTTTGCAGCAAACAAACACGGCGGATATGTTGGACTTTGCAGCTGACTACATCAAAGAACTAGAGACACAAGTCAAGGTACATCCCAAAACTAATCACAATGAGCAACAAAAGGGGATTCCTTCTGTTCAAATTTCTCACTTCAATACATACAATGACTACATTTTCTTGAATTGTTTTCAGGCACTATCGGAAACGCGTTCAAAGTGTACGTGCTTGCATGAATAGAAGACCACATTCAAAATGATAAGGTAGGGGCAATGATGTGCACATTCTAGTGGGATAAAAAGGATTGACAATGGAAATAGCAAAGCAGATAGGTGTATTCTTTTTGGCACTTGAAAAAGAAGAGAATGGGTTACCATATTTTGGTGTGTAAAAAAGATAGATGCAGATTCATCTGATGTAACATTATAACCTAAACTGTACATAAAATTTCCATTGTCCATTTCTCTTGGCCTGTTATGTTCTGTGAAAGGAATAGAATGTTTGGACTTTATCAGCTGCTTTTGTGGACTACTTTAGTATGAGCCTAAGTGGTTAGGTCCTTTTATTATGTTGTGTAAATGTGTGTGTTGCCATTCAAAAATCCAAATAACTCTTTTCTTTTTTTAGATAAAAGGAAGTATTGGGCTAAAACATCGCAAATATACTTTTAACATGGTGTGATATTGTACTATACACACAATTTTTTCCAAAAGGCTTCATACCATTAAGAGTACCGTTTCATCTTATTTTAGCTTCTTTTTCTTTTCAGTTATCGATGGTGGACTTAAAATGATTGATATGTATTCTAGCTTTTTTTTTCTTCTTCTCATTTTTAGTGTCTCCATGCTATTAATTGAGTGATGAGACTGCCCATCATTAATATGTTTAAAGGAAAATATTAAGTTTTGAAAAGTATTCAGAAGGGGTTGTTGCATGTTAGCTAATGTTCATAATTGCCTAATATGCAAAGTATTAATTGTGGTGTCACCTTTCTTTTCAAAGAAAGTGACATATTCCAAATATCTATTTTCCAATTAATTCAGCTTATGCATTGAAGAAGGTAAGAAGTTAGATATCATTTTTTAAAGTCTAAGAACTTAGTTGATGTAGTTCTTGAACACATAAAAGTTTATATAAGAAACAAGACATTAATAGGTGTTTGGACAAGAATTAGTTAAGTTGAAAAAATAATATTTAAAAGTTATTGCGATAGTTACTTCGAAAAGAGGAAAAAAAACTAATTATCTTTGATTGTACAACTACCCTTTAAACAAAAGTCTTCAAGATAGTTGTGCTGCCTCAGCCAAACTTCCCACCTAATAATATCGTAGGTACGAATTGGCCCGCAAAGTAGGTCTTGAGTCCAAGAAGAAGGGTAGTCATGACTCATGTCTCGCTTCTGATTCACAGAGTAAGTAAAATAACGTTAAAAATAGTGACTATGCACATATTAGTTGGAGTTATGGTATGCAATAAAACATTCTTGGATCCAATATAGAACATAGTGGAAAGTGGTCCAAAATTGTTAGAAGTGAGAACCATGTCATGGATGATCTCATCCCCACGACAATCTTTAACCTTAACGGCTTGTTTGGTTCAGAATAAATTATCTCAAGATAATTAATTTCAGGTAAGTTATTCCACCATATATATAGAATAACTTATTTCATCACTATGACAAAAAAAATGTTGAATAAATAATCTAAGGACTACCTCATACTTTCAACCAAACCTGGCATAAAAGAATCCTACATTTTATCCTGAAATTATTATACCTTATACCTCACACCAAACGACTCGGACAAAACTTTTCTAGTTTCCAACTATTTCTGGTCTTTTTGTTTAGTTACCACAGAACCAGAATGTCAATCTTAACATATTTTCTTGAGGTGGGGGGAGGGGGGGGGGTAGGACTAGGGGTAGGGGGGTCCAAATATTTAATGTGGGGACCTAGCTACTTACCTTTTGAGTAAATAGGTACTACTCCTTTAAAGATAGAGAGAACTTGATGCTACTACTTTCTCAAGTCTCAACCATACAAAACTTCTTAGCAAAAGGCATCTAACAATATTTCAATTTTTTAGAAAATCTCTTTACACTGATAAATAAAAGACATAAAATTAGAAAACATGTTATTTTTCTAAGTATTTGATATTCGAAAGCCTGTTGATCTGACTAATTCAAATTTGTATTAACAAAGGTGAAGCTATCTTGTTAATTTACGGATTAAGACGAATTCAATGCTTATGTGCTTAGTACATGTACACGTGTTAGAAAAAATCATAACTAACATGACTAAATGAGTGCTATAGCTTCGATGAGAAGTTTAGAAAATCATAAACTTTAAATTATTATTCTTTCTCTGCGCATGGGATTGGGCCGTTATTAAGAGGATAAAAACACCCCTTAATAAAAGATTCTCCATTTCCGAAGCTCAAATCTGAAATTTCTAATTAGGAGAAAATATATTTCGACCATTCCACCCTAACCTGTTAGTGATTTTTTTTTTCTTTTTAAAAAAGAAAAGTCACAAGGAAATGTTTTCTCAATTATTACTACTTTGCAATATGGGCTCACTCCATATTGGGTTTTGGCTCTAACATCAATTGGGCCACATATTGTTTACCTTCAATCTAATAAGAAACATTGATGGATCATACATCTTTTTAAGAAAAGAAATTCAAAATTTTCATTTGAATTTTTTTGGATGGCAATGGAGTGGGGCGAATGCGGGGTGGGATTTTCATGGCATGAATAGATGAGGTGAAAGTTATGGTATCAACAAATGTTTTATGTGTTTTTTTCTTTTTAAAAAAAAGTCATAGTTTCACTTCATAACAAGTATTATGGCTATCAAGGTTTCTCCCACGTACTCGATCGATCTGCTTTAGTAAATCTTACGTGTTTGATTGGACATAAAAAAAAAAAAAACTTTTTTAATAAAAGAACTCGTAATCGTAATATATATAAAATATATTTTAAAAATTATAAACTTCAAATCTTAATTATTTTTTTAAAAAAAGGAAATAAATTATAGATCTGCTGAAAGTGTTTTAACAGAAAAGGACAATAAATCAATATCATACGACACATTTTGTACTTATATGTTAAAAAAATGTTTGCACGTTCGTAGATTGGATTATATACTGATGTAAATCATTAAAATAATAATTTTTAACTTGTACATAAACAGTGTCAATGACTTGACATAAAGAGAAAGTAGTCAATCCAATCTCTAGGAATTTTAATGAATGTTTTAAGCAACAACAACAATATATTTATTACGATCTCATGACTGAAGTCGATGGAGGATAATGTGTATTCTAAGCATGTACTATAAGATTATAAGGCTTAATTTGTATACACAAATGTTGTAAATGACATTTTACATTATTCAGGTAAGTATGTTATATATATATATAATAAATGTTTCGTCTACTTGATGAAAATTTGATCTCTATCCTTTGAAATAGTTTTCGAGCCGTATATATTGTTTAAATGAATTGTTATTTGATGTCGATATATCTTTATAAAGTTAATTTGTCAATATCAACATATTTATATTTTCAACGTTTACAATTCTCATTTAGTTAGTGAAAGCAACAAGGCATGCAATTAAATAGATTAATAGACAAAGCCTTAATTTTGTTAGATTTTCTAAGATTATGAGATGATTCATTGAATTGATATTGTTCTTTTCTTGACTAATTCATGTTTTTTTTCTACCTCATGAATATTAACTTTCAATTTCACAAGCTAGCTCCAAATAACAAGACGTAACTAATTAAAGGACAATTTAATGCACGAAGCATTCATGATAGAGTCACACTCAAAATAACGTGATGCAAATATCTTAGTTAATGATATATATTATTTTAACTTTGATCACATGAATCAAATCTTTAATCTACTGATTGTCGATGAAGGTGCTAGTTAATGGTTTCGAATTTCAAAAGTCACTTCATTATATTGTTGCACAAGGCAAACTTTTATAAGTCATAATAATTTGAAAATAATATACATAAAAAATCTTTAACAAATCCACTAGTTTGAATGACAAATTAAATTTGATATGTTGAAGACATTTACTAGTAATTCTCAACTACTCAAGATGCAATAAATGTTCCCTTTTTTGGTTGGGAAAAAAAGATTTTATTACTCGTCTGTTTTATTTTACTCAATACTGTTAATAAGGTTAGTTTAATAAAATACATTTTTAATTAAAGTATTCTTACGGCGTGTCAAGTTAACAGGGGTCAAGTAATATGAAACAGAGGGAGCTAGTAATAAACAATAGGACAATTATGTTTTCCCTAAATTTTCTTTTTGGATTGTTCCTTGATTTGAGGGCTTGAGCAACGTATTTTTCTAATATAGGATAATTTAGATCTTGCTGAATTTTATTTAATCTCTAAAAAAGTTTGATAGTATTTCAAATCGATCACACAAAAAACAACTTTTCTTGATCTCTCCTTCTTGTTTCTTCCATCGATAGCCAAAGTGTTGTATGATTCGAGCAAAGGATGACATGAATTTTCTTAAAGTATTTGATTGCCAAGAAGTTTCTGACGACACTTCAAAAAGAAGATCATCTCTTGATCACTTCGTCGATGCTAATTACTAAGTATTATATATTATATCTTGATTTTTGTGTGAATATTGTATTGAGTTTATGGAATTTTCGAGATCGATAATTCTACCTCATTTCATTTGATTGATTGTTAACCTTTAATTAATCAAAAGAAGAATGAACAAAAAATTTAATGCTAAGCAAATCCCAACAATAATATAGTAAAGGGACAAAAGATCTACTTGAAATAGATGTTTTTGTTAACCAATATCTAAAGTTTCTCCTTAATTGGCCCTACAAAAGATTTTCTGGTACCCACTTTTCCCCTATATAACATTTAGCTCCTAATCTCCCTCACTCCCTTTAACCAATTTTTCCTTCTTTCCCTTTCACATTTCAAGTTAGTATACCGGGAATTTAGTGTATCGAACTGTCTTTAATTGAAATTTTTGTGTATATGAAGTTAAATTTTTTAACAAACTTTTGTTAGATTAAAGTGGTGCTTAGATTAGTTTACATGTGCACATATCAATTATTTTATCAATAATATACATGTTATTTTCTATCCGTATAAGTATATCGAGTGATTCTGTCCATAAAATTTTACGAGTTTTGTAGTATGAAGGAGAGTGGTGGTAGAAAACAAGGTGCAACTTCTCCATGTGCAGCTTGTAAGTTGTTAAGGAGAAGATGTACACAAGATTGTGTTTTTTCACCTTATTTTCCAGGTGATGAACCACACAAGTTTGCAAGTGTTCATAAAGTATTTGGAGCTAGCAATGTAAACAAGATGCTTCAGGTAAGAACAATTTTTATTTATGAGTTTGCCAATAATCCGTTTAAATTTATGTGACATAGTTTAAGTCGATATAAACGAAGAATTTGAAATGTATGGTCTTAAACATATCATGACATTTTATATGTCTATACAACTTTTAAAACTTTTGGCCTTAAAACTGCTGTAATATTTGTATGATTACAAAAAAAAAACTTCTCATTAAGGGTAAAATATGAAGCGTAAAGTTAATTATCTTCAAATTTAGAAATATGTAATAATCCCTCTACTGTCTGCATCCCATTACATGTATCGTATTTTAGTTTTATGGCTTGTTTTAGATCACATTTTTAAAAATCTTTTCTCTCTCTTAAACGTCGTGCCGAATCTAAACA
Organism: Solanum piurae; assembly: GCA_029582685.1. NCBI lineage: Eukaryota > Viridiplantae > Streptophyta > Magnoliopsida > Solanales > Solanaceae > Solanum > Solanum piurae. The sequence continues at coordinate 12,584 of JAJOOO010011234.1, forward strand.
CTGTTCACACAAATTGAAACGGATCAGGATGTAATTATTCTTGTTGAAATGGACATATATCACATAAACTGAAATAGAGAAAATAATATATATATAGTTCGAGCCAAAAGCAACATGAAGTCTTGTATATACACTTGGTTAAAGTGGATAAATTTTGATATATTTCAATAGGAATTGCAAGAATATCAACGAGGAGATGCAGTGAGTTCAATGGTGTATGAGGCAAATGCAAGAATGAAAGATCCAATTTATGGTTGTGTTGGAACTATTTCATCTTTACAACACCAAATTGAATTACTACACACACAATTAGCAATTGCACAAGCTGAGCTAGTCCACATGAAGATGCAACAATTCTCATCCATGTCCGGTGGCGCCGGCACCGCCACGAACTCACCGGGAAACGTGTGGTCACCGTCATCTCGACACTTGCCGTCAGAGGTGTATTCAGGATTTGAAGTTTATGACTTCCTACAACAACCTCAAATTAATATATTATAGTTCACAATCATATATTGTTCTTAATACATGTATAAGGCTTGAATATAATTTACTAATTAGGTTTACGTAAATTCCGTAATTTTAAGCCAGATCCGCCTCTGCCATTTCACCTTTTTAGAATGAATATGG
>JAJOOO010011236.1:0-11600 GCA_029582685.1 Solanum piurae
TAAATGAAAAGGCAATTGCGGGAAGACAACTAAAGTAGACATTAAAGTTGCATTGATTCATGGCTGCACCCTTTGAACTCCTTGATCAATTGCATTACTGTAGCCTTCCAAACCCTTGGAATTACTCCCATCTTCTCTTAATCAAACCATTGATGGAAACATCTATTCTTTCTTAAGATTACATTCTTCAAGGAGGTTGTCAATGGTGAAACCACCCTTATTCTCTTTAGAAGAACCTATTCAAAGATTTCGAACATGCTGGTATATTGGGAAGACTTACCACAAAAGTGTTGGCTCTCACAACATCTACTGAGGTAACTCTAAGAATCTTCTTAGCCTTAGGACCATAAGTACCTGCCTTCTTGAAAACTTTAGCTGCAAATAGGAACTGTGGAGTTCACTGGATTACTAATCAAATTAACTATAGCAGCAATTCCTTCACAGAGAGTTCTCACAATTCCAGCATTAATCTTAAAAAGATCATCTCTTGTCATTCATGATTTTCTTGGTTCTCTTTTCTGCAAAAAGAAATACTCATGGGAGAAGTTGATAATCAATTTTATAAAAATAGGTGGTCTACTCAGCAAAGTGTACATCCTATTACCTCTAGAATTTATCACACATGCGATTATACCTAATGATTGTCATGAAACAAAGGGAATAATACCCAATGTAGCTCCTTCTACTAACAGAGAGCAAGGAAAAGACCATCATTCAAAAAATAGCTAGGGAAGTAAGTTAGCTCTTTAGAGGAGGATACAGAAAACTTCACCAATCGTTTGTAGGATTCCACAGTATGTCCCTCATTTCAAAATGTTTCGCTAAAAAGCCGGAATGAGCATCCTTTGAAAAGCCGAGATAAGAGGTTATTCATACCAAATATGGCAGATGAGATTCCAGCCATTCGATAGCTTCAGATCAAATCTACAAAAATTTAAACAGAGATAGAGCATGAAGAGTAAACAATAGTATTTGTAAGGCAAACTTATGTTTGTAAACCCAACAATTATCCAATCACATTATCTGTAGTCAAAATCAACTCCCATGGAGTAGGACAAATATGCATGTCCCGTAATTTGTTGCAGCATACCACAATATCTATCTATGAAATAGTTAGCTAAACAATAAAATACAAGTTACACTCTACCTTCTTAGAACAAACGAAATCAAGGAAAAATGTATACATTTTCAGCCTTTTTGGGATCCTCATATACATTGTCACGGTCTCCCTCATTATAAGCATGTAGATCAAAAGCTTTTGTAACTAGCTTTCTCAACCACAATCGAATGTCAATCGTTGTTTTTGTCTAATATCCTAGAATTGGGACATCATAGACAACAACAACTATACTTTCTCCTCTAACATATCCCTTCAGCTCCTTCAGTGACCTCCTATGTTGCTTGGGCTTTTCAAACATGTCAGCAGATGGGTATATATTTTTGGAATTAAGTAGTGTAGTTTTTTGATAATCAGACACAGACACAACATCAAAAGTGAAGAGTCATCACAACTTAGATGACCTAACATATTTTACTTGATATTATTCCCATGAATTTCAGAAAATTAGCATATCACACTTGAAGCGAATGATTTTTGACAACTTCCTCCTGGATATCTTTTGCAATAAGTTGTTTGAAAAGACTATGCTGGTATCTGAGTCCATGCAGGGTAGTTTAGTGAGGCCATATCGAGTCTAGAAAGCAAGAAATTGCCTCCAAGGCCATGGAAGTTACCTTTAATTGGGAACTTGCACCAGTTAATGAATGGCCGCCTTCCACATCATACTTTTAGAGATCTATCGCAAAAATATGGACCGATCTTTCATTTACGTCTTGGAGAAGTATCACACGTCGTTGTATCTTCACCTGACATAGCAAGGGAAATCATGAAAATTCAAGATCTGAATTTTGCTACTAGGCCTCAATTAATGGTCAGAGAAATCATTATGTACAATTATTCCGACATTGGAACATTATATACTGATCTTGAAGAATTGAAGTACTTAAAATTAGTGATTAAGGAAACGTTAAGGTTGCATCCTCCATTTCCTTTATTATTGCCAAGGGAATGTAGAGAAGAAACAAGAATCGGAGAATACATAATACCTATCAAGACCAGAGTTTTAATCAATGTACAGGCAATCGGAAGAGATCCTGAATATTGGCATAATCCTGAAAGCTTTATTCCTGAGAGATTTGATAATAGTTCAATTGATTTTCGAGGAAATCATTTTGAATTCATTCCCTTTGGTGCGGGAAGAAGAACGTGTCCAGGGTGGTTATTCGGCTTAATGAACGTAGAACATCCTTTAGCTCAGTTGCTTTATCATTTCGATTGGAGGACTCCTTACGAAGGCCCTCTAGAGAGTTTTGATATGACGGAAACAGATGGAGTAACTGCAATAAGAAAGGATGATCTTTGTTTAATTGCTACTCCTTTTGATCTATAAACTTAAGAACTTTGTTTTAAATAAATAATTGTGGTTGCAACTGGTTTATGAGCCTGTAATTAATAGAAAGAGTATTTATTTTACTACTATAATTTGTCCTCGTATCTTTACATGATATAGCTATCTTACATTTGAGTAAACTGATGCCTCAAAGCAGAAAAAATTTAGCAATATTTGTGTTCAACGTCATGCCATTTAATATCATTTATTATATTAGGTTTGAATTAGGGCTGCATAACTTTTGGATCAAATCAACAATCCAAATGGATAAATTGGTTATTAGGTTAATGATTTGAACTTATTGTTGTTGTTTTCTTTGATGTTATTTGTAAAATCTAATACTACTAATATTTGTATTGAGGAGTTTCTTTGATTGCTATAATCTGCACAAGAATCAATGCCTACAGATGTTGATTAGCTGATGGAACGACCAAATTGTATGAGAAATCTATTAGATCTTTGCTTAAATTGCTATAATCAGCTAGAACGACCACAAACTATTCTGTTTTCTTCCTAATCTAATTTATGGTACGCACGATAAATTTGAAAAATGAGAAAGAAGAAAGGATTTACGAGCTTATTAGTGCACAAGCCGTAATAAATAACGATTTTGAGTTAATGTAAGATTTTGGCTCTTCGCTGCACCTGTAAAAGTCAGTATTGCCATTTATAAGGTCTCAAAAATAGTTTTCTCACTAACAAGAATTTAATCCCTTTAATCAAGTTCAAGACAAATTCAAGATTAAGCTCAAGAGCACTTGAATTTATATTTGAAAAGGCAAATTCAGAGGAATCATAAAAATTGTAACACTCGAACTTTAAAATAATAAATACGATTGTTGCGATATTTTTCCGTTCTTGGTTATTATTTTCTCGACGCGAATTTTATTGTCTACAAATATGTAGCACTAAACTGGACCTCTGGGATAGAATGACATTGGGCTTAGCAAAGTGGGTTCATCTATTGTAGCCCAAATTAATGAAGAGGAACTTTCACATATAGCCACTCAAAAATAGCCTAATTACTCTCCATAGCTATAGTTTGATAATTACAATTTGTAGCTACATGTTATAGGGAGAAGAGAGGCGAGCGAGATTGGAAGAGAGAGGAGAGAGGCGAGAGAGAGGGGGCAAAAAGTGGGAGAAAGGTGAATTGTATATGTATATGGGTTAGATAATTGTATATTATACATATGTATTTGTATATATGGCAAGTGAGATTGGGAGAGGGAGGAGAGAGGTGAGCGAGATTGGGAGAGGGAGGAGAGAGGCGAGCGAGAGAGGGAAGAGAGTGGGAAAGAGGTGAATTGTATATGTATATCGGTTAGATAATTGTATATTATACATATGCATTTGTATATATGGCAAGCGAGATTGAGAGAGGGAGGAGAGAGGCGAGCGAGAGAGTGGGAGAGAGGTGAATTGTATATGTATATCGGTTACATAATTGTATATTATACATATGTATTTGTATATTTTGGCGAATTATACATATACAAAACATGGTTAATTATACAAACTCGAAGTCAGCCCACATAATTAATGTATAATGTTAGTCGCGAGTGGTAATTATAGCAAACTATAGCTATGATGAGTAATTAAGTAGTATAAGTTTGCTTAACCGCGTAATTTTTCCATTAATGAATTTGAACTTTAATCAAATTCATATTTATAGGACTTAAATCATTAACTCAATTCTATTAAAGGAAAAACTACATGATATGACAAACTTTACTCCATATTTAAGGCATAGCTATAGTATATTTTATTTATTTATTATGAATTTATTTAAATATTAAATAGCAAATATGCTACTACAGACTGGTATTTATATTTTCTCACTGAGTTACTGGCCATTGATAGTATTCATGTATTTTTATTTTTTTTGTATATATTAAGTTAATATCTACGTATTTTTGTATGTATATATACTAAATCAATATATTCATTTGTATTGCTCATTGGTTAATATTCATTATTTTTGTATGTATATATATTAAACCATGTATTCATTTGTATGTTAGTTAACTATATTTATTTATTTTAGTATTTATATTTCTAACTTAGTATTTATGTTTTAGTTTAGCCATTATCATCGAATATAAAAAATATAAGTTTGTTTGTTTATAATAGAAAAGATTTCTTAATTGGCTCATAAAATTGGACATTAGTTCATACAAATGTTTACATGTTTTATTCGTAATGACTTTTATACCTGAATATTTATTTATTAAATTAACAAAAAAAATAAAAACACTCAGTAAGCAAACAAAACTCTTTAATAGATAATTATGTATTGTTAATTTAATAATTAGAAGTTGAGAGTTTGAGAGCTAAGTAAAGGACAACCGGTTACAATAACGAAAATTACCTTATTTAGTGCATTACAATTAAAAATGTATCAATATATTTTTTAAAAACCTACCGATACTTTAGATACACCTAGATTATGACATAAACTATAGTCATTAAATATCATAATTATAGCTATTTCAATTTAATAACCTTAAAACTATAGTCATTTTTGTAAGTTATTCTTAAATAAATCTACGATATTTATTTGAGATAATATATCTTGAATTTAATATAATCTGAATTTTTTTATAAATTTATATTTGATAAATTTAAAATGATTACAATTATATTTCCATATTATTCCACTAGAACTTACCAGCGTCTGCGTGCACGCTTAAAACATCAAGAAGTAATCATATTCGTTTAGTCTCCTATTTATTTAACAACTAGATATAGGTGTCCATGCTAGCACAGGCCCAACATCATCGTATCTTTTTATTTTAATTTATGTATATATGTAGAATTTAGAAAGTTGAATAAATTTAAGGGAAAATTTTCAAAATGTCAATATTTTGACATTTAATAGGTTTCCTTAACCACACTTTCAATATTTATCTAAAATGTCAATATTTTAGTTTGTTATGTATTTTTTATTTGTTTGATTTTCAAGATTACAATTATTTAGAAAGGAGAAAATCAAGGGAGATAATATTTTTTTAAAAAGGAACATATCACTTAAAATTCTCATCAGTTACAATTTCAAAAAAAAATCCCTTTTCATTCGATTGGATCAACTTTCCTTTTTATTATTTTTTCATTATAATTGTATACCAATAATTTTTATATTTTATGTGCTCACTTTACCATTCAAATTAAAATTAATTTTCTTACTTTCATAGTGAAAACTACAAATTGTATTTCAGTGATCAAAATTGTATTACATGACTGCCAAATATATTTTTCTTTTATTTGTATTACAAAAATATTACTGATTGTATCTCAATATAATCTAAACATTACATGTGAATATGATTTATGAAAGGATACAAGATTCTGGAAAAAAAAATAGCATACATGGTGGAAATAATACAATCTGTTGAGGAAAGATATAATATTCTAAAAAAATAAATACAAATTGACTATGAAAGAAATAGGGATACAAGATTCTGGAAAACAGATAGCATACATAGTGAAAATAATACAATTTGTTGAGGAAGGATACAATATTCTAAAAATATATATAAATTGACTGTTAAAAAAATAGGATGCGTATATGCTTAAGAAATACAAATTTATTTGACATACCTATTTGAATGACTACAAACTAAAAAAGAAATACAATGTTCTTAATAAAAATACAAATGATGAGTAAAAGAAGAACAATTGACAAACAAAATTAATATGAATACTATTCTGGTATGAATACAATTTTGCAACCTTCTTCTCTGACTCTCTCTTTCTTCCTCCTACTATGTTTCTTTTTCTCGATTTTTTTCACCAAATCCAAATCTGTATTTACTTGTGCATTAGTAACCCTATAAGCAAAATTCAAAATTATTAAATATGAATATATAAAAAAATCAAACAATATATTATGTATGAATGCTAATGTAGATTACTACAAATTACAATCTACTAAATCTAAAATATGAAAACAAAATCACAAAAAAATCGAACAATAGTGTTTAAAATACTAAAAATCTGAAATGCATAAATATTTGATGAGTATGCTAAGAAACTCACATAAAAATTGAAAAATAACGAAAAATCCGTAATACATACAATCCAAAATTCAACATAATTTGTGATTTTGGAAAAAAATCTCATGAAATCTCGCAAAATAAATGATGTCATCGAAAATACCTTTATCAATTGAGAGATTTATTGAATTAATTGATAGATCTGAATAAATTGGTATGAACTTGAATAATTAGTTCTTCTTCAATAATGAAGGAGAGAATAATGGTGAAAATTTGATGAAAGAGAAAAAAATGAGAAAACGTGAATGATGGGGACAATGGTGAAAACTGAAAAGTTGATGAAAGAGAAAAAAAATTGAAAACGTGAAAGATGAAAAATAAATTTAATGGTATTAAAGCCTAGGAAGAAGTGTAAATGGATAGTGGATGTATTTCATGTTGGACTGTTTTGAGAAATAAAAGGAAAGACAAATAATAATATCCGGATAGAAATTATTTTCTAAAATATTGACATTTTAAATAATTATTTTAAAGTGTAGATGTTTTTACTAATTAAGTTAGGGATTGTGACTAGTTTGCTAATTTTCCCTAAATTGAATTTAATATATCTTTTAGATATATAAGTGGTTAATTACTTTTTGTTTGTGCAAATTTATTGTGAAGAGGTCCATTAAGATGTTTATAATTAAAGTATTTTTCGTCGTTGACCGTTAATTTTTACTCAAAGTAGTTACAAGATATAAACAGATATTACCGATATTCAAAATAATAAAGCAATAACTATAGAATATGAATTTAAAACTAAAAGTCATAGCTAAAACGGACTCCATAAGTTCAAAAAAAACTATACACTAATTAAATTAAAGTAGAACAAAAGAAATACTAATTTTTTTTAAAAAAATTATGTATTTGCTTCAGCGTGAAGTCTTGAATTTAAAACTAAAAGTCATAGCTAAAACGGATTTCATAATTTCGAAAATAGTATACACTAATAAAATTAAAGTAGAACAAAAGAAATAAATTTTTTAATTTTTTTTGGAAAGTAGAACAAAAGAAATAAATTTTTACTTTTTTGAGAAAAAATATACACTGATTAAATTAAAGCTGAACAAAAGAAATAAATTTTTAAACCGTATTAAATTAAAGTAGAACAAAAGAAATATTTTTTTAATTTTTTAATTTTTTTTCCAGAAGGACGCTGAAGTAGGCACGTCCATGAAGACGTGCCTACTTCAGCACTAACTGTCTCTTATTAAGAAAAAAATATACACTAATTAAATTAAAATAGAACAAAAGAAATAAATTTTCAGCACTAACTATCTCTTATATAATAAGAGAAAATACAAAGAAAATAGAAAAGTTAATATGTTTAAAGATTATTGTTAATAATTTATATGATTAGTGATATTGTAGAAAAAGTCAACAAATTAAACTATATTGCTATTATCATCAAAGAACTTCTGTACCTGTACCGGCTTGAGCAGCCGAAATATTGATACTCGGAGATTGGGGATCGGCTGAAACATTCGAAAATGCATATTTGGGGATTCGACGATAAAGATATATAGTGCAACGGCTACAGTGGATGGGGCTATTATTTTTTTAATTGATCAAGTTTTAAGTATAAAAAAATTCTTAATACAAAGTGTTTCCTTAAAATGAATCACTATGCGATGTAAATTCGAAATAGTTAGGCTCGAAGGCCATATGAAATTTGTAAAGAAGAGACATGAATAGTAATATCCCAATTGTTGACGGCTTGTTTTAACTCACCTACATTTAGTTCATAAAAAATGAGACATGTATAAAAAAAATTCGTATGATTTCTTTTTAATGTATATTTACAAAATAAGATCCATTATCATCAAAAATAACATGAATCATAAATCAAATCTCATATATATATATAAAGGTTTGTATGATTAGGTTATTGGAATAATACATGAAACTCTTGTGTATAAATATATATTTATTGTATGTATATCGTGATAATGATGAAGTACCAATAAATTGCATAAAATTTATATTAAAATTGATAGGACACTACACACAAAGTAAAAAGCTGGGCACAAGCATATTTTCATAGATCTACTACAAATTGTATAGATAAAGATTATTTTATTTAGTTATGAATATAAAATTAAAATTCCAGTAAATAAATAATTGACGTTGCTTATTTTTATTTTAAATTTAATTCAACTTTGTAATTGACCAAACAAAAAATCAAACGTGCTAAATAATTTTGTGGTCTATTGCACTCTATCTATCTGCACATTCAATAGGGACCGATATGATTGATTATGTGACTGTATCGTGATTCTGCTGAAGTATATATAAATGGCATAAAAATGATATTATCTTCATTCACTTTTAATTGTCATAATTATTTTTTTTAGAGTCAAATGATAATAATTTTGCCTAACATTTTACGATGTATTTTTTTCATCATATTGATATGCAAAAAAAATGAATTTATAGTATTTTTTGTATAGGTTTTGAATATCTAATTTTTTTGTTTAAAATATCAAATTAATGTAATATAATTTAATTTTGAAAATTAATCAAATTGACTTTCGAAAAGAGCAATATGACAATTAAAATTGGACAGAGGGGGTAGGAGATTACACAAAGTAAAGAGCTGGGCACAAGCATATATATTTTTGTAGATCTTACTACAAATTGTAATTTTTTTCCTACGATTGGTAAAATAAGAAAAGAAAATATAATAGATAGATAGATAAATAAAGAGTGGATTATTTAATTAATTATGAAAATAATAATAAAAAATCGTAGTAAATGCTTATTTTAATTTTTTAACTTGTCTATATTTGATTCAATTTGTGTAATTTAACCAATCAGAAAATAAGATGCGTTAAATAAAAGTCAATTTTGTGGTCTCTTACACACCAATAATCAATCATAGCGGTCCCTATTGTATGTGTAGATATATGTTCATTGAGAAAATGATTAAAATGGTCTTTAATGTAAAGGTAATGCTTTATTTTGGTCCTTAAACGTAGTTGATTTGATTGAAATGGTCCATAAACCAATTAGAGAACAAAAGGTTCTAAATAAAAGTGAATTTTGCTAGCGCAGCCAATGATGCTGACAATTTGTACGGCATAAATCAATGTATTCTAGTATTGAATAGGTAGATATTTATCTATTGAGAAGTATCTAATTTCTCATATACCCTGTTTTGCTTAGTTATGGACTTACTATTCATCTTCACTTCACTTGTGTTATTCCTTTCTTTCATCCTTCTTTTAAGGAAGCAATCAAAAACCTTCAACAAAAAATTGCCTCCAGGGCCATGGAAGTTACCTTTTATTGGAAACTTGCACCAGTTAATGAATGGCCGCCTTCCACATCATACTTTCAGAGATTTATCGCGAAAATATGGACCGATAATTCATTTACGTCTTGGAGAAGTATCACACGTTGTTGTATCTTCACCTGATACAGCAAAAGAAATCATGAAAATTCAAGACCTTCATTTTGCTACTAGGCCTCAATTATTGTTCGGTGAAATTATTATGTATAATCACTCGGATATTGGAACATGTCCATATGGTGATTACTGGAGAAACATGCGCAAAGTGTGCACCCTGGAACTTCTTAGCACAAAGATGGTCAAATCATTTGATTCAATTCGACAAGCAGAGATGTCAAGTCTTATTTCATCCATTAATTCCATGCCCGATTCATTAATCAACTTGACAGATAAGATTTTTTGGTTTACAGGTTCTGTAACTTGTAGATCTGCTTTTGGAAAAATAATTCATGGTCAAGATAAGTTGATAATGTTGTTGAAGGATATCACTTTATTAGCTGGTGGATTTGACTTGACTGATGTATTTCCTTCCCGAAAATGGCTTCATGGAATTTGTGGATTGAAGTCGAAAATATTGAAGGTTCACAACGAAATGGATGCAATTTTGGAAAATATCATTAATGAACATTGTAGAAATCGAGCAAATGGTAAGAAGGGTAATAGTGAATCTGGAGGTGAAGATTTAATCGATGTTCTACTGCGAGTCATGGAGAGTGGTGAATTGGGAACTCCCATCACAAATAATAACATCAAAGCTGTTATTTTTGTAAGTTGTGTCATATAAAACATCTCATTCTTATCCTCTCTTCTTCTTCTTCTTCTTTATTTTTAAAAATATTTATTAGTATTAAAATTTTGAGTTTAGTACTTATTCATAATATTGGAATGTTAAAAATAAAGTATATCTGAATATTTTTAGTTATATATAGGACATGTTCTTAGCAGGAGCTGAAACATCATCTACAACAATTATTTGGGCATTGGCAGAAATGATAAGAAATCCAAGTATCATGGCTAAAGCACAACTTGAAGTTAGACAAGTCCTTAAGGGGAAGAAAATATTTGAAGATATTGATTTAGAAGAATTGAAATATCTAAAATTAGTGATTAAAGAAACATTAAGGTTGCATCCACCTCTTCCTTTGTTACTCCCAAGGGAATGTAGAAAAGAAACAAGGATTGGCAAATACACAATACCTATCAAAACCAGAGTCCTAGTGAATGCATGGGCAATCGGAAGAGATCCTGAATATTGGCATAATTCAGAAAGGTTTATTCCTGAGAGATTTGATAATAGTTCTATTGATTTTCGAGGAAATCATTTTGAATTCATTCCCTTTGGTGCGGGAAGAAGAATGTGTCTAGGGTTGTTATTCGGATTAATGAACGTAGAACATTCTTTAGCTCAATTGCTTTATCACTTCGATTGGAAGAGTCCTTATGAAGGCCCTATAGAGAATTTTGATATGACAGTAACAAATGGAGCAACAGCAAGAAGAAAGGATGATCTTTGTTTAATTGCTGCTACTTTTGATAACTCTTAAGTCTTAATAGTAGAAATAAACTTTAGAACTTTGTTCCTTTATTTCAAGTAATTGTGCATTGTTTAGAAATTCAAGAGAATGCTGTTGTTGCAATTTACTTTCTTATGGATACTTTGTTCCTTTTTTCCAGATATTGTAAAAAACTTGCCAGGTTTGATAAATAAATAAATAAAATATCTCTCTCTTTCTCTCTCTCTATATATATATACATAAATATATAGTTGAGTCGGCTTATTTTGACTCGTCAAAATCTTTAGTGTCTAATTTCTTAAATACT
>JAJOOO010011239.1:0-27501 GCA_029582685.1 Solanum piurae
CTTCTTTGTATTAAACTCATCAGTTTTCATATATCTCAGTTATAGTATATGGGTATTCCCCATCTTTTCATTTTATTTATGATTTAGCTTCCGCATCAGTTTGTTATCTTTAGTATGCTCATGATCATGCCAGCAAGGTTAGCTTGGGATCACTTGTGGTCCTAGGTCCCGTGTCCGCGTCTCGGGGGTAGTCTCGGGGTGTGACAAGTACTAAGTAACATAGGTTATTTTATGACTCTACTCTTTATGTTAGACTCCATCTAGGTCACTAGTTTATGATTTAGGCGCTAGTTTAGTCCTCTAGATTTGGGGGGTCCTAACAACTCTAATAGCTTTTACTTCTTACAATCATCATACATATCTAGATCACAGGATATTCTAATCACAAGCTTCATTCTTTAGCGATTCTAGTCATAATTCACCATTAAGGCTAAATCTCAAACATTACTAGTCATGATCCATCATATATACTTTAATCGAATTCAATTCATGTTTACATGCTTCTATTCTTGAAAAATTACTATACATATCATCAATTATAAAAGATCATCTATAAATATTCAATTTCCCTCTTCAAGGCAAAAACCCACATTACTTAAATTTCATCAATTAGACTAGGGTTAGGCATGGAAAACATGTAAATTAATCATAATATCATGATTCCTTACTAATTCAATAATAAATAATCAATATCCACTCAATTGGATCCATACTCAACTTAACCCACAATATTGGAAGGAATCCTAACTTTATTTGGGGATTCATCTTCACAATTGGGGGAATTCTAGGGGGCTCCATAGATGGAACTATCCATGGATGAATAATCTAAGAAACCTTTGATACAAAGCCCTCACAAAGCTTGGAAGATTGGAGGAATTTGACCTAGCTTGACCCTTGTTCTTCTTCTTATTTTTCTTCACTTTCTAGAGAGAGAGTTACTTGGAGGGAATTGGGTTTCTTTTGGGGATTTAGAAATAATGATTTGGATGACTTAATTAAGGGTCTAAAGTCTTTATATAGTTGGTCTAAACTAGGGTAAAAATACATCACTTAAGAAAGTTCCATAACCCACTTCTTAACCGACTTAAGCTTGGTCACTGCCTCACCCACAAGACCACACCCATGGGCTGTGGGTGGACTCACGGGGCATGCTGGTAATATGTGGGTGGAGTTACTAGCACACGTTCTGGAGCCCTTGACCCATGACCCCTCACCCATGGGGAATGGGTGGACCAACGGGGCATAGGTCCCCACGTAGGTGGACTGTTTTGGGCTGTTTTTCTTGGGCAGCTTGCTAGGGTCCTCCTCAAGGACCCTTTGTTGGTCCTTGGGAAGTTGTACCTTGACGTTCTATCCTTAAACCCTTCATTCTAAGTACGGGAGGTTAAATTAACAACTCTAACCCTCACATCAAGCTCTTTTTTAGCCTACTAGTTTCCGGGGTGTTACAACAAGGTACTGATTAGGTTTCATAAGCTGATTGAGCAACAAAGGTAAAAACATTCAGAAAAGATAGGATCTAGACACAACAAAAGGTCAAAGTAGGAAAGAAAGAAAGAAGCACACGAGTATAGGAAGTAAAGCTAAGTATAGATAAACTAAAACGAATATGACCCCATACATCCAAAAGCTACACACGTGCACAAGTTTAAATAAACTCAAACGGATCCCCATAACTCTGACAGGTACATAAAATAACCAAGACTATAATAATAAGATACTCAAACCCATGTCCCAAAGAAGTCAACCAGGCCTCGAACCCACAGTGAAATAAGCCTAAAAAGCAAAGTTGTAGAAGTTGGGCTTTTAACCAAAAATGATAGCATCTGGGCCTCGAATCGTAAAATGCCACCCTCGAACTAGAAATAACAACCTCGAACCATATATAAGCATTGCAGTCAACCAACTCATAACCTAACTAACAACAGTACCAAGGTGTGCCAATTCTAAGGAGAATCCAATGTCAAGTTAAGTCACTGTGGGATGCCGCACACCCAAAGGTATAAACAGAAGGCTCCAAACCTAGTACAACTCAATCTCATATCATAGCAGTAGCATAAACATGCTATAACACCTTGAAACTTCAGAAACAAAGAGACGATATATTATATATTAAGCCACAAATTCACCTAAACTAAGGCATATACTGTTACACTCAAGTCTGGTATTCCAGTCTACAAGTATCTAGTCAGTTCGAAACAATGTTGGAGACAAATCAAAGCAACAAAGTTTGAGAGTCTAAGAAAATAGTGGTTTATACTAGTCTAAGGTTGTACATGCATTAGAAAGCTAGTAAATTCAAATAATTCACATAGCATGCATAAACTAAAACCACCCAACTAGCAAGGTACGATGATAAAAATAATGTCAATCAAATATAAGACATGGAATCTAAGAAGATAGGTAAGAATACTAGTCCCCACCCCCAATCACACTAATAAATATGAGTTCACATATTCATGCTCAATCAGATCGAAGGGAAGCCGTAGCCTACCTTTAGGTCGACCACACGCGCTACAAATCACTCTGCTATAACTTTTCCTTTCCGAACGTCCTTTAAATGCCACCACACTATCAATTATAGGATCACAATGTTAATATGGTCATTAAAACACCTAAATAACACAACAAATGGAGACGGGTCAATTTTGTAGTTGAAACGGAAACATGGGACCCATATCAAACTTTCTAGATTTGACTCCGCCAAAAGAACTAGCACACTACTTCGAACTTCTGTTCCATCATGGAACACAATTCGAGGATCTAAACACAGCGAAAACCCAATATGCAAATAAATTACACTTTAATCAATTTTAAAAAACATGCAACAGGTAAAACTCAAAATTTACTAAGATCAAAGGTTTCCCAAAAATTCTTGAACACTACAAGATGTATCCTCGATAATTTCCAACACGTGGGACTTTGAATCACCCAAAACCGATCAAAAAATGAGCAAGATATCACCAAAAAAATATAGCCAAAATCAAGAACTCAAAAAGGGCTATACAGCGAAGCCACAATAAAACTAAAGCTTCCTCACATTGAACCACCTCATTTGACCAAGATATAAGAGCGATATTGGGTTTTGAAGTTTCCAATATGAGTTGATATTTCTGCCATATATACACCAGATTTCAACATTTTTTTCAGAAACTTAAAAACTCCGACGGGGTGATTTGAACTCGGTCGGAGACCCGTACAAACAAACAAGATATTCAATTATACAAAATTAGATATACCAGACTTAATGGAACATTCAAAATTTCCATATGAGGTCATCTTGACATAGAGTGGGTCACATACCCAACCGCCATTTTGAGTAAAAATCCACAAAAAGGCTTAAAATTAGCTTGCAAGCCTTGGGACATGAATTAAGAATCAATCTAGACCAAACTCGATATTCCGGAGCTAAAAAAACTGATGGAATTCTCATCTGAGCGTGTTTCATCAGAATGTTGACTAAAATCAAACTTAGGTTTAAACTTTAAAGTGAAAAGGCCTAATCGCACCGACTCACAGTGAAACCTCAGGAGTCATACTGACCATTCTACTAGCCTAAAATGATCCTTCCAGAGCTGATGGAATCGTTAGAATTAGATTCTAAGGTAATCTTCCAGAACATCTGATCAAAATTGTCTGTTCAAGGTTAAAAAGCTCCCAAAATACTAAATTTTTATATAAACCAAATGAATGACCAGGTGACCTAACTATCAGTCCTAGCAAGTTATAAATGAATTGGGATCACAGCAGGAAAGCTCTTAACGACAAACTGGAGGCATCAATACAAATGTGACGAGAAGCTCATTACAATATTCACTACTAAAAAAGACTTTCATCTGCAACAGTAAGAGTCAAGAAGTACCTGAAGGCTTAAACAACCCAGAAAATAGCTCTTGCATATCATGCACAGTCTCCCAGGCAGCCTCCTAAACTAGATGATGCCTCCAACGAACCGTAACCATCCGATTGGCTCTGTAGTGCTACCGTCACACATCTCTATCAAGAATAGAAACTGGCTCCTCCATAAAGGTCAAGCGATCATCCAATTCAATTGCATCTTACTGGAGCACATGAGACTCATCTGGAACATACTTGCACAACATCTAGAAATGCAAGCCTAGGTGAATAGCTGAGAACCTTGCAGGCAAAGCTAACTCGTATGTAACCTCCCTAACCATTCAGAGGATCTAGAAAGGCCTAATATACTTGGGCTAAGCTTTCCCCGCTTCCAAAATATTATCACTCCCTTCATGGGCGACACGCGGAGAAAAATGTTATCACCAACTGAGAATATCAAAGGTCGTCACCTACGATCCCCATAACTCTAGTGCCTACTGTGAGTTGTCCAAAGCCAATCCTGAATCACCCTCACCTGCTCTAAAGCCTCATGAATGAAGTCTGCGCCACGCGGTCTAGGCTTTGTTGTCTCAACCCAACCAACTGATGAGATACAATGCCTACTATGTAAAGCCTCATACAAGGCCATCTAAATGCGAGAATGGTAGTTATTGTTGTACGCAAACTCTTCCAAAGGAAATAACTAGTCCAGTTGACCTCCAAACTCTTATACTCAAGCCTGCAATATGTCCTCAAGAACCTGAAATGGTTTTTACCAATGTCTTCCAAATGCCTTTAGTAATGTTTTCATGTAATGACTTATGGATTCAAACCTTATTTTCCCAATTGGGGTTTTGAGTTGATTGATCTATTTTTCAAAATGTATGAATCTGCAGTTGTAATTTCTTAAATTATATTGTGATTGCTTCATTGAACTAGATTTTGCGGCATTGGATATTCTTCTAATGTGGAAGACCAAGCCTTGATTTGTCGTTGATTGAATTAAGACAAGTGATTATCTAAACTTTTAAAATCTAGTTGATTCGTGTATTTCCCTTTATTATTGTGTGGTGTGGTGTAATGGGAATGAGGTGAATGGTTCATTGTTCGACTTATTTAATATTAATGAATAAATAGGGGATTAAATAAAAGGCAGTGTCTTGATGATCATGATACTTGTAAATTTGTTTTGATTTGAGCCCTTAAGTGTTGATTGATGAAATTCTTTAATGGCATTTTTATGGACTTGAATTATTATCTCTTCTTGTGGTGTGGTATTGCTTATTTCAATTGATTTCTATGCACCGTGATGAAATATGTGACGGTAATTGATGTCGAGGTCATTTCTAACTAGTGTTATTAATGCCAAGGAGATTTTTGGCACGTTTTACTGATGTTGATGTCATTTTTGACAAGTGTTATTGATGTTGATGTCATTTCTAGTGAGGGATATAGATGTCGAGGTCATTGCCGATGGGTTCATGAACTATGAATGGTTCCCATAAATTCCGATTCACATTGTGCGTGATAAATCTTGAAATATTATGTTGATTGTACTCTATTAATGTGCTTTGATGAACTTGATAATTGTGATTGATTTACTTGAAACTTGTGATATTCATATTTGATACTTGATGACGATTGGATTGTTAGTGTTGGATTACGATTATGAGAACTTGTGAGTTGTGTATTGTAAACTTTTAGGTTGGGCTGGTTTCTATACAGGTTGTAGCATGAAAAGCTTAGGTTAGGATGAAAGAAGTACTCATTTTCTAGGTTGTTTTCCATGTTTACTTGTTACTTTTTGAATACCGTGTTGGTTGGTACTCACTCCTTATTTCTACACTTTTGTAGGTTTCAAGAACAATACCATGTGATTGCTCTATTTTTATCCATATTTCAAAAAATCAAATATATTCAAGTATTATATTTAAGCATAAACACTATTCAAAATATTTTTAACAAAAATTATAATTCAACCTTACTCTATCTTTAACTCCAACTCTAGTAGAAATAATAGAACATATTGCTACTTTTTTGTATATGAACATAATCCTTTTAATTTCTTGCTCCCTTCATTCACAATTTCTAAATGAAGAAATGCCTAATAAAAAAAAAATTAAGCAAATATCAATAACAAACTAAACTTCACTGTTTTGGCCGTTTTATTTCATGTTTGTATCGCCACTGCCACCTGCATGACATGCAAATTTCAATCCAACACATGTCCTCACACTCTCTCTATATTATACTCAAACAAACATCACTTTCTAGCTATCAAATATTCTAAAAAACATGTAACAATTCTTGGTCAGTTTCTTCATTCTTATGCTCACTTCTGTTCTAATTTTATCTTTTTTATTTTTCTTCGCTACCCAGTTATATCTTTTGATGTGATATCTCTATGTGACATGTGAGTTTCTAGACATAAATATTATATATGTCTAGATTCTTATGATTAAGGTCTAAATTGAGGTTTTGAGCAATCTTTAAACTTTCTTTGATGAATTTATGAATTATTTATTTTCAGTTCATGTATACTAGAGGAGCCGGAGCAAAAATAAAAATTTATGTAAGCATGTGCTTGTGCTTTGTGATAGATTAGGCAAATCTTGAAATAAATATGTCTTTCAAGAAACTTAATTATGAATATATTTTTTACATTTCAACGATGATAGCTATATACTGATACATAGGTGTTGTTAAACAAATAGATATATATGATACGTGAATCTTGAATTCAGGGATTTTGTTTTTAATTTGATTGTGAGTTTCATTTACTATTTACATTCCCTCTAGAAACTTATTAAGAATGATGGTATAACATTACCTCATATTATAAAATGTTCTGTGATTATTATATATATATATATATATATATATATTTGTAACACTCTTTGTTGTTTTCTCTTATCATAATGTCATAACATCCAAGAAAATGCATCACAAAAAGAAGGTCATCATAAAGTCACCCAAAAATGATACTACTTGAAACTCGTTTGTTTGAGTTGGAGGAAGTTCCTTTGTCTAGACCAACCCCATCGAAATTTACTTTTATGGTAGCAATATCATTAAGAATCTGTCTAATATGGATGTGGAGAAGACCATAAGAGAGAAGGCAGAGCAACATAAAATAGTCATGTCAAAAGAAAATCATCGTCTAGAATAAAAATATTGATTTAATTTCAATGGAAAATTTCAAAGATAATGAAATCAAGGAACCAAAAGAAAATGTGAAAAACAACACATGAGTTTTTCTTGTTGTAGCTTAATTTCACAGTTTTTTGCTGTCACTTAATTTCTCTCTTTGCAATTTCCCATTGAAATTACATCATTGTTTTATGCTTAATGATGATTTTCTTTTAACGTGCCTTTTTTATGTCGTTCTGACTTCTATCATATGGCCTTCCCTTCATCTATATTAGGCAGGTTCATGATGAGATCACAACCCCATAAGTAAATTTCTATAGGGTTGGGCAAGATAGAGGAACTTCCTCCGACTCAAGTAGCCGATTTTCCAGAAGAATCATTTTGGAAGACTTTCTGATGACCTTCTTTTGGTTTTGCATTTTCTTGTATGTTATGGCGTTATGAAAAGAAAAAACAACAGAGAACGTTACAAATGTGTTAACTTTTTTATGATATGAAATTCTTTATATATATATATATATTCATCAAATATTTTATTAATACGAGGTAATGGTGTACACTAATTCTTTGTAAATTCCTAGAGGGAATGTAAAGTAAATTGAACAAACAAACAAATTAAAATTAAAATCCCAAACTTCAAGAATCATGTATCAAATATGTATCTCTTTGTATAAAAATAGGTACCTACCCATTTGTATCTATCTCCATTCAACTCTATAAAATCTATCATAATTATGTTTCTGTAAAGACATATTTATGTCAATATGTGCATCACAACTATCACAAAACACAATCACAAGCCCACATAATATTTTAGATTGTCTTCTGTCCAACTGTCCTCTAGTGTGTTTAAATAGAAAAACAAAAGAAGTCATACAAATGCTATAAATAGGACGTGTACAAAAAAGATCACAACAACAGATAAATAAAGAATAATCCAACAAAATTAAGGACGAGAATGTTGTACTTAAGGTGTTGGTGATGATTTCAAGTAACTCAAAATCATCTTATAACATAATCATATTAGTCACTGTGCGTGAAGACAAGACCACCACAATATCCATAACATAAGAGATACAAGAAAGATAAACAATGGCCTATAGCGCCATCATGCTTCTACAAAACAACCTAGAATTTCAAACTTCTAAGACTATAGTTTCTGACTGGGACAAGAACTAGACCTATCTATCACGATCTAAAAACTCGAGTCATGATGACACTTACTATAATCTACCAGTAGGTAAGCCAACTCATATCCCAAAATTACAAGTAACAAGTATATTGGGATAGATCAACAACCAATGAGAATGTAAAATTAATATATTAAGGAAAACACAACAAAAATGAGGAATAAATCAATAAATATAAACAAGTATACAAGATCCCATTCCATGACCTGGTCGACAAGAGTTCAAAGCTTCTATAAGAGTACAAGTCCAAAATATTGACTAAATTGTAAAGACTTGTCTCGAATACAAAAGACTAGTCAAAACAATATACATCTACAAATAAGTTGAACTATGTCATGACCCCAAACCACACTAAATCAGTCGGTGAGAGAACCAAATACTAAACCGAATGTACCCAAAACCATCAATACAAAAACAAGTTTAGAATATTAAAAAGGAAACATAATTTAGTTAATAAAGATTAAGTCTCCAAAAACTCAACCCGATAGTTTAAAAACATCAATGCGGATATACCCATAAGACAGGAAAGTCGTCATACGCAAAATTCTAACACAGTCAACTCGGGAGTGCGACCCCGAAACCAAACATAAACTGAAGTATAAAAGTCAATGTCCTAACAAATAGACAAGAAGATGCATAAGAATCCATGGTAGCCTGATCAATGAAGCTCACCCTTGTACTCGAAATAAGGCATCGCTCGACTAATGTCTCGGATCAGTCACGAGAAGATGCCCTATACTCAACAAGGAAAAGAACATGTGTATTATCAGTACACAAACCATTGTGTACTAGTAGGATCACGTGACAAGTCTAAGTTATAAATGTAAACAGTCACCACAACAATGTAGCACAAAAAAATGCTTAACATACATTAATTATCAACCACATATATTCTTAAGCACATATCATGAAATAACCACACTTGGGTAAAAAAAATGTTTAACTACATGTCCCACATGATCACAATGTAAATATCGAGTCCTCTTATGGAACCACAATAGCATACCTAGTCCTCTCATGGAACATAAACCCAAGTTGTTAGTGTACCAACGTGGTACCTGAGTCATCCATAGTTAGTGTACCAGTGTGGTACCCGAGCTTTTCATAGTTAGCATACTAGAGTGGTACCGGAGTCAATAAATAATCACAAAAAAACTTACACAATAAAATAGCACAATGAATGAGACCACTTGAAAACCACAAGTCACAATCAGAAGTTCATTGCATGAGATTACCTGTATGATGTCATTTCATATGTCTCCATACAATGCATTGCACAAATGATACTCAAACTAGTAGACATGCATAAATACATAAACCAGAAATATACAATCATCAGACCTTGAATTAAAACTATTTGAAACACTAAATAACCCAGGTTTTCCCCTTGCACAGTGCATTGGCATATTCTTGGTCTAAAACAAACAATATAAACAACAATAAATAACTATTAGCTTATTAATTAATACTTGAAATATTTAAAAATCCTAACCCCAACAGAAATATGATCATCAACCCCAACTTAAGGCTTTTTCCCACCATGGAATCATGTAAAAATGTTTCCTTAATAGTAATAACCTAGATTCTAAGGCTTAAGAATTAATTTACAAGGTTGGGGAGTAGAATCCTTACCTTTAATGATGAATTCCACAAGAAAACTGATGCAAACTGCCCAAAATAGCCCTCCACAATTGAAAATTTTAAATTGTAGAAAATAGGGGATTTGGGTTGTTTTCCTCATAAAATCCCGATTTTGTTGCTACATTTGCCCTAATATTGCAATAGCAGCGCCGCTATAGCAGAAACTTACCTCGCTATAGCGGTCTGCCCAGTCCTTTATAGTGGGACCCCATCTTCTATAGCAATCTTGATGCAACTTCAGAAACCTCAACTCCAGAAAAAAGCTCTTTGTATAACATAATCACTTTCCTTGACGTTTGGACACATACCATTCACGCCAAGTTCAATTTTGGAAGTTCGACTTACCCAAATTATATTCTGAAAGGCTTTATGGACTTCGTAATGACTTGTTTACAGGAAAATAAAAGTCAAACCTTAAAATTACACCCCATCTATTCCAGAATATCCCTATACCTCACATAGCCTAGATTCCATCTAAAACTAGCCTTGCCAAAAAAAATTAAGTTACTAACAGGAATGTTTTCTAGCCCAACTTATTTCCCTATAGACCTACCCATATCAATCAGGTCAAGTCGTTAAAAACTAGGATTCCATTAACATACCCTCTATCTCTGAAGATCTCCATAACAGGCTCAATTATTATTGTTGGTTGGTGCTTAGATCCCTATCAATAAAATAGATGCAAAGTATAGCATGAGTACCAAAACAAGACGTAACCAATAGGCATCATAGGCTGAGTGAGCTTGGGAAGTAAAAACATATGAAAAGTAAGGAAATAAATGGTGACAAGAGGTTATATTAACAAAGCAACAACAGAGAGTCTCACTACAAAGCCCATGAGTCAAAGAAGATTGAAGGAGTATGTAAAGTAGCTATCATATCCTAACTGGACTTCTATAAGTTTAGAAGGTACACTCGTGCAAAATTTAAAGTAAATAACTCAAATGGATCCCCATAAGCCCGATGAGTATATAGAAGAGCTAAGATGACACTAGCAAGACCCAAGCATTTCAGAATTGAAATGTCTGACCCTGGACTCGAACTGTGATGAAGGCACCCTAAAGATCTCAATAGAACCACCATGTCGGAACTTGAACCCTACTAATAGGAGTGTGTCTCGACATAAATCGAGGCTAATAGAGATGGGCCAGAGCCTCGAACCGTGGCAAAAAAAATATATTATATGACCTCGATCTGTGCCTAGAAGACAATGAATGCATCCAAGTGTATAGAGATACAAGTTTCAAAGTCAGCGAAGACCCACTCTAGCTCAAAATCATAGACACGATCAAATAGAACCAACAATGCCTGAAACCGCAAAAGCGACACCTCAGGCCTAAAACATAAGGAAAGTATGGATCTACGGTCACACGAGCTGAGCTGTCACCAGCGAAGGATTCATACTATCAGACCAAAGTATGCTATATCAATCTACAAGGAGCTTAGTCGTCAAAACTGACATCAGAGGATTTCTAAGGCCTCACGACACCAAATCACAAGGCTAAGGTAGATACTAGCCTACACATAAGATAATACAAAGAACAAGCCACAAATATCAATACGATCAACCATAAAGATACACAAGGCTTGATACAATCAATGCAAACAAAGGTAGACATACTCAATTTTTGGAAACTACCCAAAAAGAAGGCTAAGCCATGTGTTCTACAAACTAAGCATGGTAGTACTAGAAACCTTTCCCAAAATAAGTTAAAAAATATGAATTTATCCGCACATTCTTAATCTAAGATCTTTAAGTCGTAGCCTACCTTACACTGAGTGTGAGCACTCCAAAATCCACTAAGCTAGAGCTTTTCCTTTATGAACCGCCTTCAACGCCTCTATGTTATCAAATATATTGTTAAAACATCAATACAAATATTTTAACACCCTAATCACGATAATTGAAGGTAAGACTAAAATTTAGTATAAAACAAAATTATGGGATTCAATCCAGGAATACTAGTAATGAATTTGTCAATTGATCCCCTTGGACTCAAGGAGCATGTGCTAAACAAATGGGCAAAATCCGATCCCCGAACATAGATCAAACAAATCATACAATAAGAAGAACTAAATCTCACAATTGAAGCTAAAATAGAGGAGAAGAAGGGTAATTTATAGGTTAAAACGCACAATTAACTAGCCTACAGCCGTCCCACAACAACTCTGAGCAACAAAAAGAAACTCCACCAGAATTTTGAGTTCTTAAAGAAAATTATATGAACAAGGATTTATGAAAAATGAGCCTACAAATAGATATGACTACCAACTAATGTCGCAAAACTATCACTTAAGCGGCTTAAGTTATCTCGCTAAAGATTTGCACCTATTGCTAAAGCGTCTAAGCCCAACTAGTTGATCAGCTAAAGAAGCTTCCTGCCTGCTTAAGTGAGGTCAGGTCCGCTAAAGCGACTACCTATAGCTGGTGAGCCTTTCTTAAGAGACATCTTGGCCTCTAGAGCGTCTACTGCTTAAGCAGTGCCAGGACCGCTTCAGTGGCTGCATCTGTCACAACTTTTCTCAACCTCAGCCTATCCCCAAGTTGTAACATAGTGCTTAGAGTCACAATTGATCCCAAGCTAACCCTTGATACTCGCATAGTCATAAGCAAATAAATATGAACAGGTTAAAGAATTAAAAAGACTGAGCGGAAGCATAACTATGGAATACTTGTTCAATATATTTTTTAACAAACTTTTATATACAACAACTATAATAAAAAAGAATCTGGAATAACATATACATAATACAACAACTCTAACTGACTATCTATAAAGTCTCTTCTAATACTGATTATAGGAAGCCAGGACATGAAAAATGGCCACATTGCTTGTTGACCATATGAAGTAATACGTGATGAAAGCGCTTGATTTAGCAAGTAAAATATTAATCGCGTACTTCAGCATAAAGTATATAAGCAGTTGAACCTTCACTGATGGGGTAAGAAACTTATACGCAGAGACGATGGAAGTAACATGTTTATGGATCTCCTCTACAGATTCTTCACTATTATCGCAATCTTGGTCATCATCTTTGTCTGGTTTTGTATCTTCTGCACTTAAAAGAAATGAATGGGTAATACCTTTCTGCACTAAGCCATTTCAATCTTCCAACTATTGGATTTTGGTAGCAGAACATCCTCTATTTCCAGCATTGGAGGTTCTCTAAAGGTTGTCCACAAGCATAATCGGTAACAAACCATGCAAGAGACATTATCCATCCTGGTAAAGTGTCATGGTTAAAAGTGATATTCAGGAACTTAAAGTTAGTTTGAAACAAGCAGGCAACATCTGGACCACATGCCATTCCAAGTGCACTTGGACTTACCAAACCAACTGGAACCTTCATTCGCAAATGCAGATGAACACAATCAGTGATATAACGCCTATTAACTACCCTTGCCGAACCAAGCCCACAAAATAGACGTCCACCTAGAAGTAAGTATATCGAGTTGAAGTCATAAGCCAGTCCATATAAGGTATTCCCGACAAGAAGGACAATGCTGCTGAACAAAATAGGCTTCATGTAGGATTTATTTGACCATGCACTGAAATACACTTAACAGAACACCTGAGAAACAACCATAGACCGGCCAATTACAGCCCCACAAAGAGTTGCTACAGCTCCAAAACTCATAGAGTAGTCATTTGTTGTTGGGACTATTACGTTGTTAACCATATACAAGAATGCAGTTGCCAAGTTCAGCAGAAGTGACATCAAGTGATATCTCTCATTGGCAGCATGATCCTTAGAAGAAGTTGGTACTACTTCTGGTAAAATAGATGCATGTTTCCCCAAATAGTGAAGGGAATCAGTTGAATTTGTTTGTCTATCCATTGCTTGATTAATAGAACCAATGATCGGGTCCTGCAAAAGGCAGACTTGGGTGATCATATATTGAAGTAAAGTTCACCTTGTTGTCTTGGAGATCAGAAAGATTGCGAGATATGGTTCCAACTACAACTGAAATGCCCACATGCTGAAATATTTGTCTCAGGTGGGAATAAGGATGATTTGTTCGAGTCTTGTCATAGTAATTGGTGAATTTATAACCACATCTCTTGTAAAACTTTTTCAGTATCTCTGCCTACATCATATGACTGTTGAAGTTCAGATAATTTTGAACCATCTTGTTGCTCTACTAGGACATCATGCTCTTGTCCAAGAATAAATAACCTGCTTGCCAGTTCCCTTGTTTCTCCAACAGGAATAAGACAATCTTTTCAATCTGTTTATCTAGAATCCTCGAGAAGTCCTTGAGAACATACTCACGACTTTGTTCAGAATCTTCAATCTGTTGCGGATAGTTCTTTACTTTCTTCTTCATCAACTTATAGTTAATGTAATATCCTTTCCATTCTTGAAATTGAGTTTATTTCAACCTTTTTGCAAAGGCAAACATCTTTCAGAAGCAGGGGAATGTTAAATTGATCTGCATGTAGAGTACAAAACATAGATTCGTCCATAAGGGCAAAGGGATTCTGCAAAGTATTATGATACATTGTGTTGCTACTATATGTATAATTTTCTTAATAGCATCTGAACACTTGTTCCTCTTACTAAATTGCATCTTTTCTTCTAACACCTCATTAGTTTTAAGGTATGGTCTCTCAAGAGGAAATTTTCTTTCCTTCTCGTAGATGAAAACATTTGCTTGGTTGAATAATCTAACAATTTAGATTAATTATACTAATATTCTTAGCTTGGTTTATTGTTCTGCACGGTCTCGTCCTCCATCTATTGCCACAACTAAAGCTAAGGTTGTAGGTGCTGGAGCAATACTACGACCTGTTTCCAGTGGTAAACAGGTGTGATCACAATTTACTCTTTTATTTCAGTTCTTCCTTACATTTTGAAGTAATGTTGATGTAATATAGTCTGGTCATGTGTATGCTTGTCTGAAGATACAGTTGACCAAATTGTTGTCATTGGTGCCTATGAACTTGTTATATTCTCACTTAAGATGACGTATAACTTGCCAGCATAGCTATCTTTAGCATACTTTCTTACAGGTTATTTTTTCCTACATGGTAAAGATACACGTGATATGTCCTAGTACTATGGAATTGCAACATCTCATACAATATGGAAAGATATATTTCTAATACCTATAATTTCATAGTTGCACCACTCCTTTATTAAGCCATTTTTTTTAAGTTGCTTATACTGATATTGGAATATCACATGTAGATTTAAATTTAAATGTTTAGCTATGTATTCTAATCTTATCTATTTTATACTCTTTTGTATGAGAGGTTGTAGATATATGAATGATTTCTCAAGATGTTCGTAGATGTAGATATACAAAAAGAATTACTGGTCTTATAATCACTTTCTGGTTTTTATATTGACCTTTTATAATATGAAGTTTTTCTCTAACATTTTATTTCTTTATTTTTTTAATTAAAAAATCATATAACTTTATATTAATTGATTTAAAAAATTTGTAGGTATGTATATAATGGATAAAAGTTTGATACTTATTGGAAATAGAGCGTTACCACAATATTTAAATGATGTGGAGCAATTTTTAAATTTTGCATTTTCTAATATTGAGGTTGGTGTAAGAATTCAATGTTCGTGCATAAAATGCAATAATGTTCTTTGGAAAACGCGAGATGAAGTGAGAACAGATTTATGTAGGCATCTTTACGGAGAATTCAATTTCATCGGGTCCATGTCGGAGACAGCGGGGCAGTCTTTACCCCATTCGTGTAGGTCGCTACTTGTTTGGAATGAATCAAACTTATAAAAAGTGGATTCATCATGGTTAGCTAGATCTATCTTCAGATGATGAAACAAATATTAGTAAAGATTCAAATTTAGAAAAAGATGATGCTGAAGTTTTTGAAATGTTACATGATATATATCATGGTGTTCCCAATAATAGTTATAACCTTGATGAGACAACTGAGTCACCGCACAAAGAGCCTAATACAGAAGCTAAGAGATTCTATAAGTTAATGAAGGATGCAGAAAATTGATTGTATCCGAGTTGTGAAAAGTTCTCCAAACTCTCTTTTATAGTGCGTCTTTTTCAAATGAAGTGTATGCATGGATGGAGTAATACTTCATTTGACTCTTTGTTGAAATTACTTAGTGATGCTTTACCTAAAGAAAATGTGCTCCGAGATTCTATTTATGAAGTTCAAAAGATAATAAAAGATTTGGGTTTAGATTATGTGAAGATAGATGCATGCGTTAATAATTGTATATTATACAGAAAGGAATATGAGGATCTTTAACAATGTCCTAAATGTGGTGAAAAAAGATGGACAGTGAGAAAAGGAAAAGATACCAATAGTGAGGTTGCTTCAGGTAATTTGAATAACAAAAAGAAAGGAATTTCTAGAAATATTCTTAGATACTTTCCTATTATACCTAGATTACAACGATTGTTTATGACAACAAGAACCGCAAAAGAAATGAGGTGGCATAAGGATGAACGAGTTGATGATGGAGTGTTACGACATCCTGCTGACTCATCATTGGCATAAAAAAGTTTTGATGAAAATTATCCACATAGGTATTCTAATTCTTCTAACATTGATCACAATAGCTTATCTGTATTTAATTGTCATGGTAAGCCACTAGCAGAGGGTTCTTGGACAAATTTGAATACTTTTAAAATCAATCAGGCTCATTTTTACATTCTCCAAAATTATGAGGAAGTCAGACCTTGGATTGAGTAAGATATGTTTAACCTTTACATCATTTTCTTACAAACACTTAACAGTTGTGTTGTATTTTTATTATTATTATTTTTTTCAAATCTCCAAAATCTATAGGGAACATTTAGAAATTATAACAAAGGAGAATAATAGAAATGTAGCAAAGAGACACAAGGAGGAATTTTCTTTATGTTTTGAAAAAAAGGTAAAATCTTTCATTTGATAATTTCAAAAATTTATTTTTTAAAATAACATTAATATTATTTGTGATTTTGCAATTAAAATACTACAGGTGATACAATTAAAGGAAAATGGTGATAACTAAATTACTGAAGAATTACTAATTTTGGCAAGACCTCCAGATCCTCGAGTTTTATGTTATAGAGGATATATCTTGAATGATTCTCGATTTAGAACAATAGAATCTGAGCTTGGTTTGAAAACTCAAAACAGTGGTGTGGTTGTGAAGAGTGATGAACATACAGGAAATGTTGACTATTTTGGAAGGATAAGAATAATTTTAGAGATCCAATAAATGAACAACAAATCAGTTATATTATTTCAATGTGACTGGTTTGAAGTTCCTCCTCAAGGTCATAGTCAAAGTAGAGGTTACAAAAAAGATGAATATGGATTTGTCAGTGTAGATATAACACGACTTCATTACACAAGTGATCCATTCATTCTAGGCTCACAGGCTCAATCAGTGTATTATGTGAAACATGGTCAAAGTGAAAAATGGCATTCAATGATAAGGGTAAGACCACAAAATTTGTATGATCTTCCTGAACAAAAAGATGAAATGGAACCATATCAACTGATTGACTTAGTTGAAATAGGAGAAACAAATCAAGAAATGGAGTTGGAGAATAATAACATCAGAATAGAAAAAGAAGATATTGATGGAGTTAGTGTTGAAGCACCTTCTCTCAATAACAAGGAAGAAGTCAACTTAGTAGTAATAGATGAGCCAGATCATGAAAATGTAGATGACTTCAGTGATTCTGCAACATATGAAGATACTAGTGAATATGATGAAGTTGAGGATGATGATTAGTTTTGATTTTCAACTTGTCATCAAGATAAAAAAAAATTGAATCAGTTTGTCTGTAGAAGTTTTGTTTTTCACCTTACCGAAATAGTTAATTTCTGTTATTTACTTTTTCCATATTTCTTTATCTTTTTGCTTAGAAGATTTACTTGTTTCTCTCAATTTTTGAACATTATTTTATTACGTTATCATTTTGGCATTGCTTTTGTTTGTCAATTGCTATCTTTTACATACTTTCATGATTTGTACTTTTGACTAGTCTTTATTTATATAATATTATAGTATGTTGCAGCTAATCATGTAGTGGGATTTTACTGTGTTTGTTGTTGTTGAGGTTGCAGCCAATCATGATGAAAAATATGCATATTTCTAATGATAGTGAAACTACCTATATAAGTCCAATCCCACCTCCAGGTAAGTTTATCCATTTGATAAATTGTATCTCTTCAAAATCTGTAGATCGTATATGTTTTATTTATATGTATTTTAATATCTTTATGCATTGTTAAAGAGAAAAAGATAAAAGGGAAGAGGAAAGACAACAGGGCTTTCAACCCAAAAGAAACGTAAGGAAAATGACAATGGAAAGTTGAAGGTGATTATCCCACCAGATCGAACAGTTGCGGTAGGTCCTGGAGCTAAAGATTTTATTACTGAGCTATCAGTGAAAGTTCTCCATAATGCTAACATGATGTAAAGAATTGGAAGGGAGTTCCTGATCTGGCAAAGAATAGGATTGTTGCTTATATGTTGGTAATGTACTTTGCTCTTTGTCTTTTTTTTGGTTGAAATAGTGAATGGTTAGTAATGATTTTTCTGATTATCTAATTCTCTGTCTCTTTTATCTTGTCGAAGAAGTTCAGCTATTTGACTTTCTTTTGCATTATGAGTGTATTTTTTATTATCGCCATTCTCTAACTCTGTTGAATTGGTAAATGGTCAGTACTTGTCCTTCTTATGCATTGTAATGTGCAACAACTGATCCATCAAAGTTATTTTTTTCTTTTTTTACTAGCATCTGATCATTTTATAAATGATAACCATTAACAAGACTTTGTGTTATTCATTTAACTTGAAATTGAAAGTTGAAGATAGTTGTTGATGGATAGATAATGCCTAAATCATTAGTTTTGTTTCTTATTATCATACCTCTCTGTTGTTTTCTTTTGTTGAAATGGTAAATGGCCCACAATAGTGTTTCTGGTTTTCTAGCTCTGTGTCTCTTTTTGCTGTTGTTGAAATAATAAATGTTAAGTAATGATATTTTTGGTAATGTAGTTCTCTGTCTCTTTTATCTTGTTGAAGAAGTTCAGCTATCGTTTCCTTCGATGTAGTTTTTCTTTCTTTCTATTATCTGATCAGTTTCTAGTTGTTTTCCCAATAAATATGTACACCAGACAATCCCAACTTTGATAAGTTGGATTAAATCCCATCATATGATAGGCTCTTAGCCATCCATGTGGTTATTTTAGCTGTGATTTTGTTAACAAATGGTTTGCATTGTAAAATTGTTACTCTTATGGTTGAGAAAAGGACTCCAAGATACCTAAAAGCCTGCCTAGATTGTCAAAAGTTAGGTTGGCTATGCAATCAGCCAAACTATTTCCTTCTCTATAAATATGTTGTATCTGAACCTGAACCATTTGGGATAGTCCCTTTATATATTTCACTATTACTACAATGTTCCATGGTACTTCCCACTCTCAGGTAAGAATTTTGAGTAACACTAGTGAATCTGTTTCTACACAAACTTGAGTTACTCCTTCTAGGACAGTGGTTATTACTGTTGTCCCTCCATTTTCCTCCCTGCCTCCCCAATCTGTGTGTTTTAATACGAAGGTTATAGTGTTGATTCTTGTCTAATCCATAATTCTCTTGTCCTGACTGTGTAGTTCTGAAAATGAATTATAGACAAGCCTGCCGTAGAGTTCTCTGTAAGACTAGTGAATCTGTTTCTAGTGAATGTGTTTCTACACAAACTTGGGTTACTCCTTATGTAGCTTATTTAGCCTAATTATTTAGACTATTTTGATTGCATCGATATCGTCCAAGTAGACATCATGACCATTTCAAGAAATTTGCTACAAAAGAGGAGAGTCTGGAAAACATACCAACAGATGTTAATGAAGCTGAATGGAAATTCTTGGTAGACTACTTCAGCTCTGATGATTTTAAGGTATTTAAAAGCGACAAATTTAACCTTTATATTGTCTGTTTTCTTTTTTGACTTATTATATACATAGATCAAAATAAATTTCCACACTCAAAATCAATGCAGAAAATGAGTGAAAGAAACGAAAATAACAAGGCAAAACAAGAAGTGAATCATATTTTCGGCAGAAAAACTTTTCAAGCAGTGTCTTATGAAGCGGTGAGATATATATCTTTCTTTTGATCGATTATTGTTACAATTTCAACAGTAACATAATTTCACTTGTTTTGATAGAGGGACACAACCACTAGAAAAGAGCCAAATTTTCAAAAACTTGGGGAAATAACACACATGAAGCCAAATGGGCAATGGGTTACTAATGCTTCTGCTGAAGTGAATGTACATATTTTTTTTACCTTTATTCATAGAATGAGTTTATTTGAATAAATATAGAGAGTTAAAGAAAATATAACCTTTCTCTGTAGGATAAAGTGAAAGATGTTGTTGCTGAAAAAATTCAAGAAATTGAAGAAGGTACCGATGTGGATCCTATTATTAATGCTGCATTTGTGCAAATAATGGGAAAAATATCAAAGTACATTCTTGGTCAAGGATTTGGAATTAAGTCAGCAAGTAGAGTATCTAGAAATGAAATTCAAGAACAACTTCAAGCACAACAAAAGGAAGCAGAAGAAGAACGCCGTAAACGAGAGAGTGTAGAAAGCAAGCTAATGGAAGTTAAGAATCAACTTGAAGAGGAGCGAAAAAACTGAGAAGTAATGGAAGTTCGTTTAGTGCATGACCAAAAATTGTTAAAAGAGAGCATGATGGCGCTAGTATCTCATTTGCAGAATCCCAAGGTACTTGTTTATAGTAAACATCGCTAAATTAGTAGATGCAACATTACAGCTTAAATTTTTTTCACTCTCACTATACATCTTCCCCTTTTCCTTGTTCTATTCTTCTTTTATCGACATACTAAGTTTTTAATTTGTGCCATATTTAACAGAATGGCCTTCCTGGTTCAATTTTCAATATCATTACAACTTCAACTAGTTCAAATGAGACAAGTTTTGCAAGTCTAATGAATAACAATTGGGTAAGTAATGTTTTAAAAATTAATTCACTTTTTAGTAAAGGTCACTACTAGGAGTATTTGGTAGGTATTAGTACAACTTTTGTTTGGGCTAGTCATTCGTGTAACCTACATATATAAGGGATTCTGTAGTGTCTTCTATTGAAAACATCTAATAGGCATTACTATTATTATTACATGTTGAACTAGCGCTATTGTCGGGTATTGCTATTTAATTACAGAACATATTTTGTAAGTTTGTTGAAGCATCACATCTGGTAATTAGATGACGATAGTATATGTTATTGAAATTTGGTTTTTATTTACAAGTATATGTTGCTGGTAATTAGATGAAAATATATATTATTCTTTTATGTTAACATAGATGACTTGCTATATTATTCTTTGAATAGATTTTTTATCTCCTTGTGTCAGTTGTATCTCTATGCATATCCATCTATCATTTTATTTACAACAGACAAACACAATATGTAATAAATGTATTTTAGTTGCAGGAAGATTTACATGGAAAGCAAAACCAAGAATCACAGATGCAAAAAGAATTGGATAAATTGAAAGATATCTTGACTTTTTTGAGAAGCAAAACTTAGAAATGGCTATTTATGATTGTGATAAATTCAGTTCGTTGTGCAATGAAAAAGATGCAGAGCTTAAGGTGTTTTTTAAATGTGATTAAATTTGATTTATTAAGGGGACAATCATTCATTTTATTACTCCATTCTTTAATTTATAGGCTTCCCTAATAGAGAAGCGAAGCTTAGAAATGCGGCTTCCAAAGTTGAGTTCTCAAGGTTCGAAGAAAACTATTCCGAAAGAGTTCGTTGATGCAAATAATCAGGTACACTAGTTTTACGGAGAAAAGATTGTTTATACACACTTCATCAAATCATCTACAAGTGCAGTGTCATGTGTAGTCTAGGTGAAAACCTCCAAATTCATTTGCAATTTCATAGTGTAGATCCTTCTTCTCATTCAAGAACTATTGGATCTCATTGGCATCATGTTGTATTATCTGACAGCACAAGGGAATGCCCTTCATGAAAAAATCAATATTCCTGTGAGCATTCATCAATGTTGTTTCTTATATCTAGTGCATCTATTTACACATGTTTCTTTTTACCAATAACATGTACTGTACATCAATTCTTTAGCCAATCTTTCACTTCAACAAAAAAAATACTTTAGCCAATCTTTCACATCAGGAGCCTTTAATCCTTCATCTCAAGTCTCAACTGTACTTAATAGAACACAACTAGATTCCTGAGTTCACCACAATATGTTGTTTGTGGAATAAATCTAGTTGTGGTCTATATTATATGGGTCAGTAAGCACACAGAGGGGTTGGGATTGATGACGATATCCAAGAATTAGACTAAGGAAATTGTGGACAGAGTTACTTTTCTTGCATCTGTTTATGTGCACAATCACAATGGATGAACCTTTTATTTGTATTAGTAGCTTTTCTCCTTCAAGATGTTATGTACATTTCAACAGTTATGCTCCATCCAAATGAGTAGGGGTGCATGACAGCTTATGTACAAATGTTAACATTAATTTACTTAATTCAAAAAATAATGAGACCTCAAGTTAATCTATGTATACTTTTCAAGTCCGAATACGTATACTGACATGTGAACTTGTCCGGATTTCACTCATGTCACTTCACTAATTGTAGGTCTTTGAAAAGATCCAAGAAGAGCTGAAAGCTCGTTCTATGTTGCGTACCGCAGAAGAAACAAAAAAGAGGCTTTTGAGTGAAAAATCATCACTTGAGGAAAAAATGGTAGAGCAGGAAACGAAGAAATCAAGTGAGGTATGTTGCCTAAATATCTCTTGTTTCGCATTTCCAGCTCTAAGAGTTGTGAATCTTAGTCATACTAGTATTAGACCACTGCCTTCTTCCATCAATAGTTTATGTCAACTACGATCTCTAATACTACAAAATTGCAATGAGTTGAAAGAGTTACCAGATATTGGTAATCTTTGTAATTTGTAATTGCTTGATTGTGATAATACACGGTTACATTGTCTGCAGATAGGAATGCATAAATTGAAAAATTTGAGGTTATTAAATATGTCTGCATCTGATTTGGAGAGTAGTATCGACCAAGGATTTTTCCAGAAATTTTCTAGCCTTGAAATAATAAATATGATGGTTTTTTTTTTCAAGGAGAAAATATTTATAACTTAAAAAGCAAGTACATAAATGGAGGGGGATGTGAGCCTTACCTCCACAACACACAATGTGTGATATACAAAAAAATGGGAAATTCTGAGAGCGAATGCTCTTCTACCATATGCATAACAAAAAACTTCTCCCATGAAAGAAAACGGAGCATTGAGATTACCTAACGAAGAAATTTTCTTTGTCATAGCGAATCCTGAAACTTGGCATTTGCCATTTGTCAAGGTGATAAGGACCTTAGAATCTTGGGGCACATCGTGGTATTGATTGATGAATTTAGGCTCGTTTAATGTAGTTGCAAACTTTGATAAACCATCTGCGACGTGATTTGATTCTTTATAACAGTGAGACAATTCAATATTTGCATCCTTCACCATCTCCTTGATGTCATCTATAATAGGCTTCAGAAAGATATTACTAGAGTGATCTTACTTTATGAGATTCGTGATCAACATTGAGTCCAATTCCAAAGAAATATTATGTACTCCATGTTGAATGCACTGGTCTAAGAAAAATTTAGCGGCCAACGCTTCTGCCATATTGCTGCTATTACTCTGAACAGGTATAGATAAAGCAAAAATGATGTCTCCTTCTTCATCTCTAAGAATTCCCCCAATGCCTGCCTTTCCGGTTGAATGAATGAAACGTCCATATGTATTTAACTTGTTCATACCTATGACTGGTTTGATCCAGTGGACTTGTTTCCAAAGAGGTACAGGTTTGAGGAGTTCAATGACGTCGCAAAGTTTGAGCCAACTCAAATCTACATCCAGTTGTAGAAAAGAAAGTCTCAAAACAACTTTAATAATCCACAAAGTTTGATGATCCTTTACCAAATCTGGAACATCTCAGTCTCTCTTTTGAACATAATTTAAAGAGTGTCTCTGATTTTGGTCATTTTCAAATGA
Organism: Solanum piurae; assembly: GCA_029582685.1. Classification (NCBI taxonomy): domain Eukaryota; kingdom Viridiplantae; phylum Streptophyta; class Magnoliopsida; order Solanales; family Solanaceae; genus Solanum; species Solanum piurae. The sequence goes on from JAJOOO010011239.1 coordinate 23,885, forward strand.
AATAAGGTGATTTATTAGGAGATTTATTAGGACATTAAAGTGTGTAGGTGTATTTGTGAGTGCATTCATGTGAATATCTCTACTTTTTAGATTTATATTTGTGTATTTTATAACTTACTTTGTAAAATTATAATTATATTTGTCTTTTATTTTGCAGGATGAACATGCATAATTTAACCATTGCTTCAATACAAGTACTATTGGAAGATCGGACTATTCAAAAGTTATAACTAGTAGGATTAGAATATAATTAATGACTTGCTTATTATTTTTTCTTACAAGTACAAACATATATTGAAGTATTTAGTTCTTTGGAATATCAATCTTATATTGACCTTTGCAAATTTATATAATTCTTAATCTAATTATTTGTGAAAATTTTCTAAAAGAAAAGTGTATTGTGTATATAGCAGCAATTCACAAATTGTTGCTAAAGTGCAGAAAATATTTGTATAAAATGTCTAAAAAGAAAATGTGTATTATGTATGTAGCCACAACTCACAAATTGTTGCTAAAGGTATATAATAAATATGTGAGCTTTATTGCAATAAAAATTATTGTTGCTAAAACCTTCCTAACTAACTTTTTGTCAATTTTTTACAACTACTGATATTGATGGTAAAAAGGTTAATTTGTGGCAACACTAAATTTTGTTGCGAAAAAATTTATAAGCCACAACTATATTAATGTAAGGCAACAATTATTTTGGTTGCAATAAGTTAGTTTTTGGCACCAATATATTTTGTTGTTGCAACAACATCCTATATATAGCAACAAAATTAATTGTTGGGAAATGCCTTTTTTCTTGTAGTGAGCATATGACTAGAAGCTAGCAAAAATAATAACCTTAACAAAAGACAACAAGGCGGAAGAAAAGAAAAATAAATATAACTAGAAATCCCTCCCAGAATCTAAAAGTCACTAGTATAGAGTTGTTTAATTAAGAGTACAAGTTCCAAAAGTGGACCACATAAAAACACGTCACAAAAATCAACAAGACTAGCAAAAACAAAAGAAGGAGACACGATAAACCTAGAACGACAAGTGCTCACCCTCATCTGCAAACCACAATTACAAAAAAAGGCACGAACGATCACCGCTTGTGGAAGGTACTAGGACATGCATGACGAAAAGAAGAAAATTGTAGCATAAGTACCAAAACAAGCGTCACGGTTCAGGGGTACACCCTAGATGTAACATGGCATACTAGACCCCAAAAGGCCTAACACAAGCCACTTAGCATATCATAACATAAGTAAACAGAAATGATGCAGAAATTTTAAAAGTTTTTCCATACAATCGAAGTGTTTATAAAAGCAAGCGGAAGTCTATAACACTTTGTCTCAAACCAACTAATACAACTTGAATAACTCTTTGGGACGCAGCCCATACAGTAGTCTAAAAACATAAAAGAAAGAACATAAAGGAAAGGTGATCAATCCTCAATGCTATGAGCACTCACCAAGTCTTCAACTCCTTGCTCCACTAAAACCTAGCCACCAGAATGGAACTCAATATCGTCGGACCCTACATTTAATAAGAATGTAGGCAAGAGTATGCATTAGTACAAATTGTACTAAATATGTTAGCTAGCATAACATCATAAGAGCATAACATAAGTGTTAGACAATATAAGTCAGAAGCATAAGAGAAAATAACATAATCATAAGCATAATCTCAAACATAGACATAATGTAATCATTAATCATCATAAAGCATGGTCCATATACAAAGTCAATACTTAGACCTTCATATCATAAAAGAACATCTTTATAAGAAACCTCCAAGTATACTTGTGCAATGCATGGATAAGACCCCATAATCCCATGCATTCTATGTATCCCATTTGGCCATCATAATCATACTTACCATCTTATGGTCTCGTCCTTATCTTAATTCTCATAGACAAGGGAATCTTCACCTTTAGTCAACATATCAAGGATGGAAACTATAGCAACAATCCAAACTAAGCATACATCATATAAGAGAAACGCTTTCTCAATAACCTCAAGTCATACTTGTGCAATGCATGGATAAGACCCCATAATCTCACCCATACTAAGTATCACTTTAAGTCATCATGCATATTGATCATCTATTTGATCGCATATTTAGCTCATCATAAAGGACAAGGGGAATCACCTCAAGTCATACATATCATGGAAGGCCTATCAAGCTACAATCCACACAATTCATAATTCATGACATAATACTTATTAAGGAATCATAGGTATTCGCCTCCATGATTATTTTAAGTAATCATAAGTATTCGCCTCCATGTTCATTTAATAAGATATAGGTATTCGCCTCCATATCCATATTAGGGCGTAATGTAGGTATTCGCCTCCACATCACTTAATAAGGATCATAGGTAATCTCCTCCATGTCCAACATAATATGATATAGGTATTCGCCTCCATATCACTTTAAAGGATAATGGGTTAGCATCTCTTGCCTTGCCTTAGAAGTCATACATATATATATATATATATATATATATATATATATAAAGGGTAATCACCTCACACTCCTCATATCATGACATGGGTAATCACCTCATGTTTATCTCATTAGGAATAAGGGAATTCACCTCATATTCTTCTCATATAAAGGTCTTTGGGGGAATCACCACAACCTCATCACATTTCATAGTCCTTGGACTTAGATTCATTTTAGGTGAGCAAACCTTTCAACCTAGAATCATTCTATGTGAGAAAACCTTTATATCATATCATATTCATGCATCAGTGTGTATATGAGAATGTCCTTTCAACAACACAACAACATATCATGATCATAGACACTACACTCTCAAAGTATTCATAAGGAATGTACATAGCTTTCATAAAACATGCATAATATCATATCTTTCCCTTTCAAGGGTCAAGACTCATATCAAATCAACACATCTAGAATTACTACATTAGACATGGATTTCATCATAACTCAAGTGATTCTATCACTTCATACAATCTATCATTCATAAGGTAGATTAGGTAGGCAAAGGCCTTCCACCATAATTCTATCCATTAATCTTCTATTCCCATATAGACTTTACTCTCAAAGCCTTAACATAAATAATTCATCTTATTAGCTTTATCTTAAAAATCCTAGAAGTCAACATTCATGACTACAAGCCCTACTCTTAAAGTTTTTACTTCTTACAATCAACATACATAACTAGATCACAAGATATTCTAGTCACAATCTTCATTCTTAAGCAATTCTAGTTATACTTCACCATAAAGGCTAAAACTCAATCATTACTAACCGGATTTCCAACTACACACTCATACTTCACGGGGGTCCTATTACCCCCCTGAATTATTTTAAAATGAAATAAGTAGCCCCTTAAAACATCATAACCAGATATGTGTCTTGTGGTGAAACACACGCGCTTGACACGTGTATTTCACCTTTTGATCATTTTTTTTAAAAACGTTTTTCTCTTTCTTCTTCATTCATTTTTTAGCCCTAATTTTTTTTTATTCTTCTCCCTTTCTGACTTATATTTTTTTTAAAAACAATTTAAGGTCTAAGTTTATGAATGTATTTTGGATCTTCAGATTTGAAACATGTTGATAACATAGATGGCTGCTAATTATTTGAAGCTAAAT
>JAJOOO010011240.1:0-11979 GCA_029582685.1 Solanum piurae
TAATTTGATTTTGATTTAAATTTTATTATAATTATCAACATCTATGAACTACAATCTTTATTGGACCATTTCGAATTCTAAGTTTTAAACTTGAAATATATTAAAAGATAAAAACTATAAAATAGTATAAGAAATATTTTAAAATTATATCAAAGTAAATATTTTTATGTATAAAACAAAAATTTAAAGTTACATATATAATGTCGGGTTGCTTTAGTCTCGGGTTGGTTTTTTTAAGTTAAAACCAAACCAACCCAAGTATAGTTTTTTTTTTTTTGCAATACCGAACCAAGTCAAACCAAACCACTAATCGGGTTATTTTCGGTTTGACTCAATTTACGGTTTAATTCAATTTTCGGTTCGATTTTGTACACCCGTACGCTTGACTATATATCATATGAACAAATGCATTGATATCTCACATCACTTTCAGAAGAAAACTTTTTCTAAAAAAAAAAAACTAAAGTCTTCGAAAAAAATAATTTAATCCTTTACCAAGAAGAACTGATTTTAATACTGGTGTGATCGTGTCATGTTGTTATTAAATAAACACCCATCTCTTTCTTCTACTTAGCTTATCCCAACTGTGGTTGGTTGTAGCATTTAATATATATATATATATATATATATATCATACTGTACTTCATTTTAATATGAGATTTTGAAACATGTGAATTATTAGTTTTATTCTTAAATTATTGATAATATTAAAAATATTTTTTAATTAACAAACTAAACTTAAATGCATCCTTGATATGCCATATGATATAGCAAGTAGTCTCAAACTCTTGTAGGAGCGTGAAACTCTTAATAAAAAAATCAAGAGAAGTGTTGAAAACACTTCTAAACTTGGAGAGAATTTAGGGGTGTATTTCACCCATGTCACAGAGATCAGGAGTGTACTTAAGTTCAGCTAATCAAGTAAATGGGTGTTTGAAGGTTGTCAATAGTTCATCGATGAAATTAATAATTCGCATCAAATTTAGAGGTGTTTTCAATACTTCGCTCTTTTAATATCAACCAAAATAGGAGTACTCAAATCGGAGATAGAGCCAGATAATATATATATATATATATATATATACCATTTAATTTAATTTTTTATTTTTTTTCTTCATATACTTACTTTTTTAAATTTTAAATTCTCTCTTGGTGAAAATTTGAACTGTGCCATGCTAATACCAACTACTTACACTGCTTTGACTGTGTGGGAACATAATAAGATAATTCATTACTTTTCTGTTGCCGCATGGAAAACATGCATCGTCTAAAGTACTTTAAATTAGCTTAGACCATTTTTTACTTGAAAAAACTTTCATAAGCCTAAAGAATAATTTCATATCCTTGAATACATTTCTAAATCTTTTTCATGTTTATGACGTTTTAATTCTATGGAACTTACTCCTCAATCCTCATGCGTTTGAGCATACGCCTTACGTTCGATGTTAAATAAAATAAAAATGTCTCACATTATATTTTCACCTCCTAAAACACTGCTATAAAATACAACTTGTATAAATATAGGGAAAATATACCCTAACATAATAAATATGACATTATCGAGAGGATGACAAGAATAAAGAGATCCTCTAAGAAAATAAAGAAATTAAATACTAAAAAGTAGTTGTTTGTGAAATCATTAACAGTCTTTTACATAAACTAATTAATTTCATGTGCTCATTCCCACTGCTGGCCCTTCCCCTCTTTGTATTTCTCTACTGTAGTTTCCGTCAATTTTTGTTCATACCTTCTAGTTAGTTGAAAACATTTATTTAGCAAAAACTAAAGGCACTTCAAGCGCCACGTATCAGTTCTTTTTAATTATTTTATGAACATGAGGACGCAGTGCATTAGAAAAGAAGATTAAGTCAAATAAATGAAATAATAATTAATTAAAAATTGAAAATAAAATGAAACCCCAATTAATTTATTTTAAATTATTTTTTCTTAAGATACAGTGATAATGAATGACCAGAAGTAGGTATGCCATTGAGTGAGTGGAAACACAAAATTATGTTTTAACTCATTTTTAACGTGGCCAGATATATTGTAAAGTTTTTTTGTGAAGAATATATATATATATTATAAAACTTGGCACGTGAGATTTGGACTTAATTCCCACGAACGCCATTCTACCAAGTTCAAAGATCCCGCGTACACTATTGTTGGAGTTGCCAGGTGATTCACTTTACTATACTACCCTTCATATCGGCTTGAAATTAGGATTGTTCAAAATTGAATTGATTTTTTTTTTATAGTTTATATAGTTTATTAATTTAGCGATTTTGATAGTTATTTTGCTTTTTTTAATATTGGATTACTGATAAGTTGATAGTAAATTAATAAATTATATTTATACTATTTAGTATATAAAGTTCTTGACTTAGAGTTTAGTTTAATACTTTCATTTTTTATTGTCTTAAACTTTCAGTTATATATTCCACAAGGTGTCAGTATTTGTTTTTCAGTAATATGCAATATCTGTCAACTCATATGCATAGCTCATTTAGTTTGTCACCTTGTTTATAAGTGATTTTCAATACTTTTTGTGTGTGAATTTAGTGGGTAAATCAATAATAACCAATAACTGATAAATCCATATCTTAATAATTCTATGGCGATGTAGCATGTCTAGAAATTAAAAAATTTACAAGTCAAACCAATATACAACCCTACTTGAACCTTTAGTTTTCTATTTCAACAGCAAATAATATTCCAAATTGACACTTTTGACTGTTTTTAAATAGTGATGAAAAAATATCAAAAGACCAACAAAAAAGCAATATCTTTACGGGGTAAATTTGATATGAAAATAGATATCGTTCGTATCTCAACCTCAAAATCTAACTTATGTGATATGCTCTTTCAATACATAATATAAAGAGATTTAATTAACATTTTTCACCATTATGGGATTAAACAAATAGATATTAAGCGTAACTCAATCTCAATAATTAATTCACATGGTAAAAATTTATCCTACATATATAAAATAAAAATAAAAATTGCATCCCCCACATTGATGTTGGACTCAACAATTTTTTAGGGCACTAGTCTAATAGTGAGAAAATGGGTATCTATATTCAAGTCATTATCCATTAATTACCTAGAGATTAGATCTTAGACATGCCAAACTTATCTAAATTAGGTAATGCTTATGAGAATAATTAATCAATGGTACTCCATGATTGATTCCCTTAATCATTAAAATTCCGTAAAGAATATGATTTTGAAATTTGACCCACCTTTAGTTGGGATGATTCGATGAATGTTAGTGAGTAGTAAAATTGGCAAGAAAAAACCATCATTAATATTTCATTTAATATTATGGTGTCATTCAAAACATGATGGTTATGTTTGGTGCTTCCCTTTTATCTCCTTGGTCATGTCACACCCCAATTAATACCATATTAGCATCCTCATAACCTTGATAATAAAAAGGGCATCTTCATGAGATTGACAAACAAGTCATATTTTCATACCACACGCAATCATATACTCTCCCTTAATTCAAGGACACATCATCACTTCTCCATATTCCCTTGTCTTGCTTTTTTTGAAATGAGGCAATTTCATTAATTAATCATCTTCCTATATCTAGCTAGGGTTATTATAATTTAAGGGGTCATTTGGTTGGAAACAAGTTATTTCAAAATTAGTTATTCTGGAGTTAGTTATTTTGGGATAACTTATCCCACCATGTATATGAGATAACTGTGGGATAAGTTATCCCAAACATGACAACCAAACAAGATACAAAATTTTTATTCCATCACTATTTATTTTTATCCCTCACACCAAACGATCCCTAAAGATTTGAAGTTACGAACCCTTTAAAGACTAAAGTTGTTCGCATAATTCACTCTAACATGATAACCTAACATTGTACCTATTGTTTCAAATAACGTCTGAATGATAAGAGGGCATAAATGTTGCTAAACCTAGAGGGTTCATTTGATATTCGATATAAGAGATGACAATCTCACCATAATATATAAGATTATTTTATTTCGCATTATATATTAATAGGATAAAAAGAATAATTTAATAAAATATACCAAAATAATTGATTAGTTATCCAATATAAACGATGAAAAAACTAATCTCATCATCATCATCTCACTTGATGAAATATTTTATTTTTATCTATTTCATCCTACTTACCGGAAGAATAGTCTTTTGTCAGCTACTCCATTATCAACCCTCTTGGTACGACCTTGTTGATAAGTACAACAACATATTCGAAATAAAATAATAGTACACACTAGAAAACGTGTAAACAATCAAAGTTGAAGCATTTTGGTATTATAAGCAACTAAAGAAGGGTAATTTGGTGAACAGAATCAATATATATATACTCACACGCAACTAAAATCATCCTCTCACCAAAATCCCCTGCTTTGATAACTCCCAATTTTTCTTTCAGCCTCCATTAATGGACCTCGAGGCTGTACTTACCCTCTTCGATTCATGTTGGTTCAATCTTGAAATCCTTAAAAAACATTTAAATCCAACACAGAAAAACCTAGATGACAAAATTCAAGAAAATTCACCTGAAATTGTATTTGATTCAACAAAATTAGAAATCCAAATGGAGTCGCAAAGTGAAGATTTGAGCTACAATTCAGATTCTTTGTCGCCAGATTCAGTTCTTCCAGCAACCCATTTTCAATCGGATACTAAAAAGGTAGTACCGAAAAAAGTAAAGGGTAGAAGAAGGGAATTAAGGAGAAGAACAAAAAAGGGTCTTAACAAGAGTTTATCGGAGCTAGAATATAAAGAGCTAAAAGGGTTTATGGATCTTGGATTTGAATTCTCAGAAGATGATGTAAATTCAAGTTTGGTTGAAATTATTCCAGGTTTACAGAAATTACGCAAAAACAGGGATAGTGATGATGATCAACAAAAAGTGAATTTTTTTGAGAAATCTAATCAGTCAAGAGCGAGACCTTATCTTTCTGAAGCATGGGGATTTTTTGAAAAGAAAAAGAAAACCAATCCATTGATGAATTGGAAATTACCAGAAACAAGCAATGAAATTGACATTAAACATAGTCTCAAATGGTGGGCTCATGCAGTTGCTTCCTCTGTTAAACAACAGAACATAACCTAAAATTAAAATCCAACTTATTTCCTTCTTTTTCTTCTTCTTTAATAACAACGACCACATATTCAGTGGAATCTGGAGAGGGTATATCTACGTAGACTTTTTTTTAGCTTCTTGACTCACATTGTTGAGCTTGAAGTTGCAATCGAAAAGCAAATTCCTTTTGTTCTAAAGAAAATAATTTGTATATTGGTAGTTGGTTTTTGGAATTTGCATTGAACTATTGATGCAAGTGGTAAATAATGTATATAAAAATTGATGTTAGATATGTGTCAAGAAATGGAAAAGAATGAGTCCATCTTTAATAGTGTATATATTGTAGTACAGTATTATTTTTCCTCAAGGAAATCAATCTGCAGGCTAAGGCCAAATCAGAATGAGTCAAAAATATCTTTATTTTGTTCCATATACTCCCTTTCCCTAGACACCATTTGATTTGACACAATATTTAAGTAAAAGAATTTTTTTTAAAAAAAAACTTGTGATATAAAATAATTCTTAAATGTTTGTGTGGTTATATATAAATTATTTTATTAATAATAAAAGAGGATTTTTCAAGCTAAATTGTTTTATTATTATAAAGTAACATTATTTTTTAAACGGACTAAAAAAAGGATTAAAAATGAGACGAGACGGAGGGACAATTATTTGTTTGATAAGTCTTCCAAAGCCATTCCAGTAAATATTTTAATATAATCCATATATATTATCTTGGTATGAGAAATCAACCCTGCGAAGTCATTTTTATGATTGGTTGGAACAAGTAATATGACATTAAAAGTAACAAAAATAATTTTTCTAGTAAATGATAGAAAATTATTTGTTGGAAAATAACTCACAAAACATACCAGAAGACGAATCTTCAATGTCCAGCTTTGAGTGTTGATTTCTTCCAAAAAGAATAATTAGACTCATCTAGATGCAAAATGTACTTATTGCATCCTTCTTTCGAATATGTTGAATGAATGAATTTTACCGTTTTAGCCTTAAGGTTATAATTCTAGTCAACCAATCAAAAATTTATATAAGTATATTTTTAAGCATGTTATTTTCAAAATTAATAGGTAAAGTGTGAATTTTGTGCTAACAACAACTCCTTCGTACCAAACATGATATTAAATATGTTTGTCAATTCATTTTTCCATTCCAATACAATTTGACATACTCTTCCCTCTACCGTCCTTTTCTTTTCTTGCCTCCAAATTATTATTATTATTGCATATATTATAAAGTTTCAAGAAGTGGTATGATCATCACAAATAACATTATTATATTATATAATAATAAACATTAATTGAGAACCACACATATCAAAGATCAAATATTCCACTACAAAGTCTCAATAAGAATGGCAAAACCGGCCAAAACATTTGTGAAGAGTGAGATGCAAGAAACTAATATTAGTTTCTTAAGAAATATAAATTAAGAAGAAGAGTGTCAACTATACTAATTATGTGACTTATTTTGATTTCTCTCTTCTTTTTATACTATTTTTCCGTCCAAATTAGTTGACGCATTTATTTTAACAAGACAAAAATAAAAGCTTGAAGCGCCACATTTCACTTTATTTTAACTATTTTATCTACATGAGGAGGCAGTGTTCACAGGAAAAAGATAGACTAAAACCTAATTAAATATAGTTAAATCATAAATTTTATATTTACAAAGATAACGGTTGGTAGGACCATAGGTTATAATGTTATATCATTCCCATTGCGTGTATGAAAACACGGAATCAATATTTAAAGGGATATATAATTACTAATATATCGTTTGGTTAACTAGTTTATCAATATAATTTTGATATATTATATTAATATATATATTGTGTATAAGCACACATATTATAATTATATGTCAGTATAAAATATACATTTTGTACATATTTTATAAATTAGATGATCGAATGATTTTCACCCGCAATTATCTCTATTTTTTAAAACTTTAATCTAGATTTGTTACGTGGCTAAACTACACTATTCAGTAATTAACAGCCACGTGCGTTTTGCTAGTTGGCACGTGAGGTTTTTGGTACTTGACTCCCCATGATTATTGGTGTATAATAAGTGGGTGTATTTTACTACACTACCCTTCACATGGCTTGAATGTACGAATAGTATTTCTGAAAGGAAAATTAAAAAATGTTTTATGCAAAGAAAGGGAATATTCGAAGTTTCTAATTTCAACACAAACACAAACACAAACACATGTAGTAATATTTTTTCCACAAATTTGCCAATTTCCTTTCTTTTATTCCCTTTCCTTATTTTCTTTTATTCATTTTTCCCCTTTACACCTTATTTTTCACTAATAGAAGCTCTTAAACTCATTACAACGTACATAATGCATATTTTAGACATTTTGCATTTAAAACGTCCATTTGTTTAGAAATAAGTAAGCACTACGCAATTTTTTTTTATTGATACATATTGTATCTGAGTCATTATCAATTACCTAAAGATTAATCTAAAATTATCTGAATTACCAGGATGTTAAGAAGTTCCATTATTGGTTCTTGATTGGAAGTAAAGAATCATTAGGGTGTAGAGTAATAGAAAGTGAGATTTAACCTATTTTGTGTATGTAGTTGGATTGATGCCCTTCAATGATTAGTTGTCTATGAGTAGTAAAAGAGCATGAAAAAGTCATCATTGAATTTAAGGTGTAATTTCACTAACATGATGGTTTGAGTTTGGTGTCTTGGCATGTGCGGAGGCGGAGTCAGAGTTAGGACTTTAGGAATTCTAAATTTTTGTATAGAAGAGAAAAATATAGCAAAAATGTTTTTTTTGAGAAATTTTTATTGATAGTGGGATTTGAACCCACAAACTAGTGAGAAAAGCATTTTCACCACATTTTCTTATCATTGAGTTATCAATCAATTTCATTAGAAAATTTACAAATTAGAAAATTTACAAATTAATATGCATATATATATTTTTTTAATTTTTTAATATAAATACAAAATTTACGAAAAAAACTAACCGAACCCACCTGAATCTGCCTCTAGCCATAGGCCATGCCACACTTCAATAAGTGAGGCCTCAATTTAGCCATGTTTCAGCATCATCGTGATCACAACCTTTGTGGTAAGGGCATCTTATTGAGATTGACATTTCAGTTAGTACCGCACAAAATCATTTGCTTCTCCTTTTGAGCCACATCATCATCCTCCATATTCCATTGTCTTGCCTTTTAGTCGGTAGAATACATCGATAAATCTTTAAATTTGTCATCAGATTTTATTTATGAACAGATTCAAATTTTGAAAAACTTTTTATACGTATTTACATGTATTATTATGTAGGTAAATAAATCATTTAAAATATACCATCTTCTTTTGTATTAATCTCGATAGATTATAAAATCTTGAGTATGTTCTGATTAATGTTGATATGGAGTATATAATTAAAGAAAGTGACATATTTTATATAATTAACTTATTTTGTAATAATCGTTTGAGAACACAAGAAAAATTGTTCCAAATTTAAAGCAGAAATGACAAATAGAAGCACTTTATCATGTGTTCAATTGAAACAAACTGTAATTCAAGTGTTAATATATTCATCCTTTTTAGTGCTTATTGTGGAATCAAGTTAATTTGTATAAATGTGTCACTCCCCGAGCCTACACCCTGGGCGGGACTGACACTTGAGAACCATTGCTGGCTCCAAGCGAACCCTTCGCCTGACTTACTTACTCAGTGGAAGACTTAATTCAACAAAGACAAGTCTATGCAATAAACTGGAATGTTATAATGGAACATTCAACTTGTCCATTAAGGCAAACTCAAGTCTTAACACAAGATAATGACAATGAAAAGACTAAAGAACTAACATCTGACTTTCTATGAAGCCTCTAAAACAACTGAGTTGGATGTCGGGAAAAACCCCACGACATCCTAATGAACTAATAAAATAACTGAAAGCAATAAAAAGGAGTCATCCAAAATGCAAGAAGGCTCACCAACTGACTCTGGAGTACTCACTGGATCAACGATGCACTGGATGCCGATCCTAGTTATATGTGTCTGCATCATAATAAGATGCAGGCCAACTGGCATCAGTACATTGAATGTACGAGTATGCGAGTTGGAATGCTAAACACAACATGGGCTAGAAAAGAATCTGAAGAACTTACCTGACTCAACTCAACATAACTGAACTCATTTCAATATAAAACAGTTTAAAACAAGTGCAATATAAAGAAAAATTGTTTAAAATAGATGTCAACTCTGTGTGTATGCAAAGATACATATAACTCTGAAATATATGTAAAAATACAATAAACTGTGTATATAAGAATACAATTACTTCTGTGGGAGTTTCTCTAACCGACAACCATCACGTAAGAGCTATTGTGATGATACAACATTTTGCCTCACGCTGCCAGGGTCGTCCTATACCTTGCCGAGGGTATAGAACCTGAACTACTAAGTGGATCCACTAGTCTATGCTAAAAAAACACTAAAGGAATCATCTAAAAAGTATGACCTTTTTCTACCTATGATGGCTACATGGTTTATGGGGACTGTGAGTTGTCTGAACTCTCCCCCATATCGGTGCTCAATACTACTTCCAAAAATGTGGTATTAGCTCTTGTTTTTAAAAACATACTTCTTTCTGTGATTTGAGATAATTGCTAAAAAACTTAGCTCAAAGGCTATCTTGGAAATCATAGTTTCCTCTCTTGCTTCATTTAGAAAACGATTACTCTTTTCTGAAAACTAGCTCAAAGGCTCTTTGGAAATCAAGGTTTCCTTTCTTGTTTAAATATGAAAACATTTTACTCGTTGGGAATAGATAGTCCCGATATACTTTTGAAGAAATGAACTTCAAAGTTTACTCTTTAATCTTTACTCAACTTGAACTTTAAGTCTTAAAACAAAGTTAAAACATTTGAAAAACTCTAAGAACTTCTCTTGACTTGACTTTTACTTCTCTTGACTTTGATCTTAACTTTCCTTGAATTGGATTATGGATTCAAGGTTCATGATCTCATGTTTATTGATGATTTCATGATGTTTAGATGTACCTTAGAGTGTTGGAATCAACTAGAAAGCATAGGTACATTGCTAAGGAACTAGTACGGGAAATTGGGGAAGATATGGGAAGAACTGGCATTCCTGGCGCTCTGAGAGGCGCGGGGTGCCAGAGCACAAACTTCAGAGTTGAAGTTGTGGCGCTTTGGCTGGAGCGTCCCCCAGAGCGCAAACTTCAGACTCTGAAGTGGGGCGCTCTGAGAGGCGCGGCGCCCCAAGCCCTTGCCTAGAAAATTCCCAATTTTTCTTGCTCGTTTTTCATCTCTAAACTCTCTAAACTTCAATGGTTCTTTCCCTAAACACTTAGAATCATTTGTACCCTCAATATACATCAGATTCTACTCGAAAAAACACAACTAACAACATGAATCAATCTCAAGAAAACTCCAACAACACAACCCACAAGAATACAAACAAATTTCATCAAGAACTCAAGGATTTACTTCAAATCTAATAACTTCGTTGAAATTGAATCATGATTGGCGTGTGGGTGAACTAACCCAATGCTATGTGATCTCACATACCTTGTAGGGATCACCTCCGATGAAATTCACAAGCTAAACTCGACGATCTTGACGAATCTAGCTTCTCTTCTCCTTTCTCCTCTTCTTTTCTCTTTTCTCCAAGCCCTAGCGTATTTTGGTAAAGCGTAAACTGATCTAATTCTGATTAGATCCTAACTTAATTACCAAAAACGAAATAAAATAATTGGGCAAGGAAAAGACCAAACTATCCTTTCAAAATCCGGAATGGACTTTCCTTATTCCAACAACCCAACTTCCAAAGGGCATAACTCACTCATACAAACTCGGAATCGCGCAAACTCAGCGGCGTTGGAAAGATCGTTCCAAGAGATTTCCCACCATATCTGGAAGTACCTCTAACTCATCCTGAGCTGGAAGTTATGTCCGTTTGAAATTGGCCAAAACTCAACTTTTCCTAACTTAAAACAAATTTCCAGATTTTCCTTCTTTCCAAAAATGACTATTTTCAATTATTAGCTTCTTCCTAGTTATTTCAAATTGCGAGATGTTACAAAATGTCAATTATTTTATTGAATACTCATTAATTACTTCTTCTAACTCAAACTCAGTATATGTGATACTATTTTTTAGTTAATTAAAAAAATATAATTTTTGTATTTAGTATTAATATTTTTACTTTAAAGTTAAAACACATTTTTGCAAAAACTGATAAAATGACCAAAATATGTACAAGATAGTTTATAATGATCAAGATACATACAAGATGATTCGTATATCATCATAAATAAAATTAAATAGAAATAGATAATTCTTTTATTTGACTAATTTAAGGCATTTTAGAGAGATAATCAGTTTTAGGCCACAAATTTTATTGATCCATCCGTGCACACTCAACAAATCCCAATTTAAAATTGAAGAGGATACAGTACCTTTGAAAAAAAGATAAATGTGGAATTAAACCTGGAGATCTTACGTACTTTTGTCAACTAAAACAATTTTTGTGGACATTTTTAAGTACAGTGACATTTTTCTAATTCTGAATAAAATAATACTCCATCTGACTCTGCAAAACGTGTAAACAAATAAAGTTGAAGCTTTTTTGTAATATAAGCAATAATGAAGGGTGTTTTGGTCACCAGGATCAATATATATACATACCCACGCACAATTTAGTTCTCCATAAAACCAAAAAAAAGTTTGTGTTGAATAATTCTCAAGTTTCTTTCAGCCTCCATTAATGGACCTTGAGACTGTTCTTACCCTCTTCGATTCATGCTGGTTTAATCTCGAAATTCTCAATAAACATTCAAATCCAATCCCATTATTGAATTACCAGAAAACCCCAG
>JAJOOO010011241.1:0-10501 GCA_029582685.1 Solanum piurae
GACACATCAACAACGAGATTATCAACGCCAACACGACGAGAAATCGTTTCTATTTCTTCAGATTTTAGGGAAAGTTGAGAAAAATAAGAAAAGAAAAGAGAGTAAGGAGAAACGACTTTTCTCAAAGAACAGGATCGGGTCGGGTCAGGTCGGGTTGGGTCGGGTCGAATTGGATTGAATTCTATCACAGGGACTGAGCAACACGCGCCACTACATAGACGAGGGAATGGGTCAAAATGGCCCATTTACAACGATATTAAATAGTTCTGTGGGGTGATAGGACACTTTGAAAGTTAAGGTGTCTTTATGCAAATACGGGACAACTTTAATTGTGTCTTTATGTCTTTACCCTTGTTTATACAAAAACAAATTTTCCCATCAACTCTTTCCCCTTTTTACTTCCTACTTCAACTAGAACAGAAAAAATCTAATCTTCTATAAATTAAGTCTTTCAGACCTCTCAGACATTATAATCATTCAAATCTCTTTTCAATAATATTCTCAATAAAAACGAATTAACATCTCTAATTCAAATATATCTTTAACATCATGTCTTCTTCAACAAAGTTCTTAACTCTAAAGACTTGCGATGGTAAGGAATTTGTACTAGATGAGGCGATAACAGTAAGGTCACAAGCTATCAAGAATATGGTTGAAGACGATTGTGTTTCAAACGTCATTCCCCTGCCTAATGTTCATAGCGAAACAATGACCAAAGTGATCGAATACTGGAAAAAACATTCAGAGGAAGGCGTCTCCAAAGACATGTTGATAGATTTTGACAAGGCTTTTGTGAAGGTGCACCACTCGATTTTATACAATCTTATCTTAGCTGCTAACTTTCTTAACGATAAGGAGATATTGGATATGATATGTCAAGAAGTTGCCGATAGGATTAAAGGGAAAACACCAGAAGAGATACGTAAAGAATTTGATATCAAGAACGATTTTACTCCAGAAGAAGAAGAGAAGATCCGTAAAGAGAATGTTTGGGCTTTTGAATGATTTTTTAACACTAGTGTTATTTTTAATTTTTGTTCTTTTTTTATTTTAGAATTAGAACTGGCTAGTTAGCTATATTTATTTAGTTCTATCTTTGGCTGTTCTTTTTTATATAATTGTTGTTTGGTTTTTATTGATTTATAAATTTATAAATTATGTTGAAAATAAACTAAAGCTATTTATATAAAATTTGAAAAAAAACGATTGAATGATAAATTTGATATTCCAAAAAGAAATATTTAGATTTACTTTTTCATAATTTTGAGTTATTTTCATTCAAATTGCATATCCAATAAACTTGATAAATTTTGTTAATTAATTGACACAATTTAAGTACGGGAAAATCTCTTAACATAGTTTTTCTTTGAAGGTACTCATAAATCAACAAAAATGATTTAAGTATCAGGTAATCCTTTAAAAGACTACTAAAGTTTAATACTTAAAAAACAAGAGAGAAACATTATGGAGTTTCTCTTTTAATATAAGGTTATATTGGTTTACATGTCACTTTAAAAAATTAATAATAATGTTAATTGGTGCTAGAGCTTAAAAAAATTCTTCGACTTGATTTGGGTAAGAAGTTAGATAGATTGGAAGAATGTATAGAAAAATTATTGAAAGGAAACGTTATAGTCCGAGTGAGATTTTACTTGGCACAAAATCGAATTAATTGAACTTTAATGCAGATATTAAACGCTGAGTGAAAAGTTATAAAATAATAATTGGAGGAATGTATATATGTATCATCTTTCCTTTTGCACAATATATATTGCATCTTGCAAGTTATTAACAGATGGGTTTAACATAGTGAAAATTTCATATATGACATAATACGGTTTAGGTAGAATTTTCACAATTTTCTAATTTGACATTGTTTATGCAAAACTGATTCTCCCATCAAACTTTTTTTTCCGGTTTTGACTTCCTACTTTAATTAGGATAGTGTAAATTTATGCTCTATAAATTAAGTCCTTCAAACCTCTCAAACATTATAATCATTTGATTCAAATATATATTGACCATCCATGTCTTCTTCCACAGAGTTCTTAACTCAAAAGACTTGCGATGGTAAGAAATTTGTACTCGACGAGGCGATAGTCGTAAGGTCACAAACTATCAAGAATATGATTGAAGATGATTGTGTTTCAAATGTCATTCCTCTGCCTAATGTTCATAGCAAAACAATGACCAAAGTGATTGAATACTGGAAGAAACATTCGGAGGATGACGTCTCCAAAGACATGTTGATGAATTTTAACAAGGCTTTTGTAAATGTGCACCACTCGATTTTGCATGCTCTTATCTTAGCTGCTAATTTTCTTAACGATAAGGAGATATTGGATATGATGTGTCAAGAAGTTGTCGATAGGATTAAAGGGAAAACAACAGAAGAAATACGTAAATAATTTGATATCAAGAATGATTTTACTCCAGAGGAAGAAGAGGAGATCTGTAAAGAGAATGCTTGGGCTTTTGAATGATTTTATAGTTAATTTCAATATTTGTTCTTTTTTATTTTAGAATTAAAATTGTCTAATTAGCTATATCCTATTTTATTTAGTTCTATCTTCTTATGTTCTTTTTTATAGAATTGTTATTTGGTTTTTATTGATTTATAAATTTATAAATTATGTTGAAAAGAAATTAAAGCTATTTATATTAAATTTGAAAAAAAAACATTCATCCAAATGGTTAAAAGATGAATTTGATATCTCAAAAAGACATATCTAAAATTAATTTTTTAATAATTTTGAGTTATTTTCGTTCAAAGCATATTCAATTGACTTGATATAAAGAAAAATTGTTGGAAGAATGTATAGAAAAAGCGCTATAGTCCGAGTGAGATCCTACTTGGCGCGAATTCAAATTAATTAAACTTTAATGCGGTTATTAAACACCGATAAAGAAACTAAAAAATATTAATTGGAGGAACGTATAAATGTATCATCTTTCATTTTGCACAATATATAGTGCATCTTGCAAGGTGATTGTGGATGAGCTTAAATTATTCCAATAGAAGAAATCAATTGTTACAATTTTATGAAAAGATACTAGTTAATATTCCAAAATTTAGGGCAATATTTACTACGGCTTCTAAGTAAATGTATCATTGACCAAATTCTTATTTAATTAAATGGCTGAATGTATATATAATGTATCAACATTATATAAATAGTGTAAGATTGTATATATGTATGATGTATAGCTATACATTAGACATGTATAAATAATCACAAACACAGTTACATAATATTTATACATTACAACGCATCTTCCTCACAAATTGAATTGTTTCCAGTACCGACTAGCTTAAATCTCCTCTAAATAGTCTTAAATTATAGATATGAACAAATCTCAATGTTTCGATTCTTTTAGTATATTATATTTTCACTAGAAATGATCAATTTAAATTTTGAGATTCAAAAGCTTTTAATGATTGATTTCAGTGGACATCTAATTCAAGTCTCCACTAAACAATCCAAAATTTAGATATTATTAGCTACTCTCAATATTTCTATTCTCTAGATATATTATTCACTCAAAAAAATGTATCGTTACGACGATGTCGAATTTTATTTATTTAAACTTACCCAATTGCCCGAAGAAGATCCGAGTAGACATAGACATAATCAGTAAATGATCAAATGGTCATTCTATTGTTTTAGTTTCTCGATTACTTTTATCGAAAATGTAGTCAAACAAAGCGATTTTAATAACTATCAGAAATGACTCGTCTTCTAGTAGATGATTAAAGAAACAATGAGTTTAGAACTTTCCTTGTCACTTTAAATTTTATCATTATCATAATAATTTAAGACATAATAGGTAGATTTTAGAAAGCAAATTAATTAAACTTCAAAAAAGGAAAAATAATAAATTTTGGTCAATGTAATATTTAGCTTTCCATATTCCTACCACAACTTTGGAAAGTAATTAAAACCTAATACACTATAAAAGACCGAGCTAGTCTCATGTATTGAAATCATTCATTCATAACTCTTTCTATTTTCTTTATCATGTCTTCAGAAAAACTCATAACTTTCAAGACTAGCGATGGTGAGGAATTCAAACTGAATGAGGTTGTAGCTGTGAGGTCAGAAGTCATCAAGAACATGGTACAAAATGTGGATTGTACTTCTAATGTCATCCCCTTGTCTAATGTTGATGGCAAAGCAATGACCAAAGTGGTTCAATATTGGAAGAAATATTCGGAAGGTGTTACGAAAGATCAGTTAGAGAGTTTTAATCAGGATTTCTTGAAGATGAGCCAATCAGAATTAGTTGGTGTTCTCTTGGCTGCTAATTTTTTTGATGATAAGCAGTTGAAGGAGGTAATAATCCAAGAATTTGCTGATAGGATCAAAGGGAAACCAATAGAGGAGATACGTGAAGTATTTGGTATCGTGAATGATTATACTCCAGAGGAAGAGAAGGAGGTCCGTAGAGAGAATGCTTGGGCTTTTGAATGATTTTATAATATTTCTGTTATTTCCTTAGCTATATCCTATTTTTATTGTTATTATATTTTTATTAGTTCTATCTTCTGTTGTTCCTTTTTGAAGAAATATTGCTCGGTTTTGAATGATTTATAAATTATGTTGGAAAGAAATTAAAGCTTGTTATGTTATTTGAGAAAAAAAATATATTATCCTTTTAGATACGTTATTCACTCAAAAAATAGTCCTAAATTATATATATCTGAGCAACTTTCGATGTTTTAATTCTTTTAATGTATTGTATATTCACTAGAAATGATAAATTCACATTTGCGACAGATTAAATTATAAATTTGAGGTTGGAAACATTTTAATGATAGATTTCAATAAATATCCGATTCAAATAATTTAGATTACATGACCTCCTCCGTTACCCCATACAACTATGATTGGATGATAGAATAATTAAATGGTTGAAATGGAGTTATAGCAGTGAAGTCGGCGGCGGCGAAGAGGAGGAAAAAGGTTGGATTTACAGCAGTCCAACGTACATTAACAATTGAAGAAGTAAAAATATTTTTTTGATAAAAAAATAGAATGAGAAATAAATGAAAATAAAATTAAAAAATAATTGGCACGTGGTAGGTAATAGTTGGTGTGTGTATGCACTTTCTTTCTTATACGTGAGATTGACCGAAATCTGAGATATTTTTACCACGTTTAAATTATTTAAAGGGGTGCTAGGACCTTTGCAAAGTTCCAGTGTCTTTTAAAAAATGTGTTATAGTTGAATGGGGTAATGATGCATTTTCTCTCTAAATCATAAGACCTAGAATAGTCTCTCCACTATATCGTTCATGTTGGGAGGACAATTAACATACAAACAAAATAATATGATGGACGTTACTTCCTCAGTCTCATATTAAATATTAGACTTTTCTCTTTACATGTCTTTTAAAAAAATCATGAATAAGAAGGTTATTTGGAAAGAAATTAAAGCTAGTTATATTATTTGAGAAAATTAGGTAGAGTCTTAATTTCCCTCTTGTTTAGGGTATAAAAAAAAACTTAGTGATAGCTTAAAGATGTGTCTACAACTATTCAAACACCATTCTCCAAAGTTATAATAACTTCAGATTGTACAAGAAGATACACAACTAAAGCTTTCTTGTACCTATCACCATCGTCCTATCTGTTACATATGTTCTGAGTGATAAAGATTGGATTTTCAAACACCCATTAATTCCAATTACAAAAATTTCTGTTTTTAAGCAATAGTCTCCATAAATACTCCCATGAACTTTTTTATCCCCATTTTGACTTCCTATTTCAACTAGAACAGTGAAAACCTAATGCTCTATAAATTAAGTCTTTCAAACCTCTCAGACATTATAATCATTCAAATCTCCTTTCGATTATATTCTCAACAAAAACAAATTAACATCTCTTATTCAAATATATTTTTATCATCATGTCTTCTTTAACAAAGTTCTTAACTCTAAAGACTTGCGATGGTAAGGTATTTGTACTGGACGAGGCGATAGCCATAAGGTCACAAGCTATCAAAAATATGGTTGAAGACAATTGTGTTTCAAACGTCATTCCCCTGCCTAATGTCCATAGCAAAACAATGACCAAAGCGGTCGAATACTGGAAGAAACATTCGGAGGAAGGCCTCTCCAAAGACATGTTGATGGATTTTGACAAGGCTTTTGTGAAGGTGCACCACTCGATTTTGTACGATCTTATCTTAGCTGTTAATTTTCTTAACGATAAGGAGATATTAGATATGATATGTCAAGAAGTTGCCGATAGGATTAAAGGATTTTATTCCAGAGGAAGAAGAAGAGATCCGTAAAGACAATGCTTGGGCATTTGAATGATTTTATAACACTAGTGTTATTTAAAAAAAAAAAATGAATCAGAACTGTCTTGTTAGCTATATCCTATTTTATTTATTTCTATCTTCTCTTGTTCCTTTTTATAGAATTGTTATTCAGTTTTTATTGATTTATAAATTTATAACTTATGTTGAAAAGAAATTAAAGCTATTTATATTAAATTTGGAAAAAAATATTCATCCAAATGGTTGAAAGATGAATTTGATATCTCAAAAAGAAATATTTACATTTAATTATTTTTAATAATTTTGAGTTATTTTCGTTCAAAGCATATCCAATTGACTTGATATAAAGAAAAATAGTTGGAAGAATGTACAGATTAAGCGCTACAGCCCGAGTGAGGTCTTAATAGGCGCAAATTCAAATTGATTGAACTTTCATACGGATATTAAACACTAGGTGAAATAATTTTTTTAAAACACTATAATTGAAGGAACATATTTATGTATCGTCATTCTTTTTGCACAATATATAGTGCATCTTGTAGGGTAATAATGGATGGGCTTAACATATTACAATAGAAGAAATCAATTATTACAATTGTTATGAAATTATTCTTGTAATACTCCAAATTTTAGGACAATATTTACTACCGTTTCTCAAGTAAATGTATCATTGACCGAAATTCTTATCAATTAAATGGTTGTATCATGTATGTATATGTAATGTATCGATATTTTATAAATAGTGTAAGATTGTATATATGTATGATGTATAACTACATATTAAATATGTATAAAGAATCACAAACACATATATATAATATTTATACATTACAACGCATCTTCCTCACGAGTTGAATTTTTTTCCAATACCAACTAGCTCAAATCTCCTCTAAATAGTCCTAAATTATAGATATAAGAAAATTTCGATGTTTCAATTCTTTTAATATATTATATATTCACTAGCAATGATCAATTCATATTTACGATATATCAATTTTAAATCTTGGGGTTTGAAACGTTTTAATGAAACATTTCAATGGAAATTCGATTCAAATCTCCACTAAACAATCCTTAAATTTAGACAACACGAGCTCCTCTCCGTATTTCTATTCTTTAGATATATAATTCACTCGAAATAATTCAGTTGCGAAGATATCAAATTTTATTATTTAAACTTACCCTGTTCGGAGAAGATTTGAGTAGACACAAAATAATTAATAAATAATCAAATGGGTATTCTATTGATTACTTAATGACCAGATAGAGATTCTCGATAATTAGCTGAAAATCATGTTATTTTCTATTTGAACATTTGACCAAATGGTCATTCTACTTAATTATTCCAATTTACTATATCTAGTAATAACATATCATTTGAATTAAAATATAAAATAATGAAATTTGAATTGCAATACAATTTTTTTGTTGAAAGATAATAGTTTATTACTTTTAAGTTTACACTTTCAAAATAAAATAAAATTGTAAGAGTAAATGGGGTAAATGTAATTTATTTATCTTAATTAATAATTTAGGAAAACTATTTTTAATAATATGGATAACTATATGGAACCAAGGGACTAGGGAGTACTAGATTAATTAATTATTTTAGTTTTTTCGATTACTTTTGTTGAAAATGTAGTCAAACACAACGATATGAGTGATCTTCCAATAGATGATTAAAGGAATAATGAATTCAGAACTTTCCCCGTAACGTCTAATTAAATTCATTATCCTAATAATCTGAGACAATTTATGTAGATTTTGCAAAGCAAATTTATTAAACTTTAAAAAAGGAAAAATAATAACTTTTAATCTATGTAATATTTTACTTTCCATGTTCCTGTTACAATTTTGGAACGTAATTAAAATCTAATGCACTATAAAGACCAAGCTAGCCTCATGTATTGAAATCATTCATTTATATCTCTCTCCATTTTCTTCATCATGTCTTCAGAAAAGCTCATAACTTTCAAGACTAGCGACGGCGAGAAATTCAAACTCAATGAGTCTATAGTTATGAAGTCACAAGTCATCAAAAATATAGTACAAGACGTGGATTATGCTTCTAATTAATGCCATCCCCCTAACTAATGTTGATGGCAAAACTATGTGCAAAGTGGTTGAATATTGGAAGAAACACTCGGAGGAAGGTGTATCGAAAGAAATGGATTTTGACAAGAATTTCGTGAAGGTGGATCAATCGGCTTTGTTTTATCTTCTCTTAGCTTCTGATTTTCTTAACGATAAGGAGATGTTGGATGTAATGTGTGAAGAAGTTCCTGATAGAATCAAAGGTAAAACCCTAGAGAAAATACGTAACGAATTTGGTATCAAGAATGATTTTACTCCAGGGGAAGAAGAGGAGAACCGTATAGAGAATGCTTGGTCTTTGAATGCTTTTATAACGCTAGTGTTATTTTCAATTTTTGTTCTTTTTTATTTAGAATTTGAACTGTTTAGTTAGCTATATCTTATTTTATTTAGTTTTATCTCATGTTGTTCTTTTTTATAGAATTGTTGTTTGTTTTTATTGATTTATAAATTTATAATTTATGTTGGAAAGAAACTAAAGTTGTTTACATTAAATTTGAAAAAGAAAACATTCATTCAAATGGTTGAAAGATGAATTTGATATCTCAACGAGAAATAACTTTAATTTTTTTTAAATATAAAATATTTATGTTACTAACACACATTTTTGGGAGAAGAGTTGGACTAAGATATAAGGTTTACTAAACAGAGAACACAATCCATACATTCACTTTATTAATTATCACTATTGTTAGTCTTGAAAATGTCGAGGATCTATCAGAATCGTCTCTCTACCTCTCAAAGATAGGGCTAAAATCTAAATACATCTTATCCTCTTCAATTCCACTTGTGGAATTAGTATTGTTAGTCTTGAAAATCGCATTAAGGAAATAAGCTAGTCTTAATTTCCCACTTATTTAGGGTAAAAAAAAAACTTAGTGGAAGCTTAAATATGTGTGTACAACTTTTCAAACACCATGGTTAGATATTAGGGAAAAAATAATGTTTCTCCTAATTGAGATTTGGAAGGAAAACAAAAGGCTTCCTTTTCCTAATCTTACTCGGTCACATACATAGAGTTTAGGATTAAAGGGAAAACACCATAAAAAATACGTAAAGAATTTGATATCAAGAATGATTTTTCCAAAGGAAGAAGAGGAGATTCTTAAAGAGAATGCTAGGGTTTTTGAATGATTTATAGTTATTTTAAATATTTGTTCTTTTTTATATTAGAATTAAAACAGTCTAGTTACTTGTATCCTATTTTATTTGGTTTTATATTCTATTGTTCCTTTTTATAGAATTGCTTTTGATTTTGATTGATTTATAATTTATGTTGGAAAGAAATTAAAGTTATTTATACAAACAACTTAGGGGTCGTTTGGAAGGCCGCATTAGAAGAAATGGATCATGTATTATGTAAGGTATTATTTAGTATTAGTGCCGGCAAAATGAGCCCGTATTTTAGTAACCCGCCCATATTTTAATGGGTTGAGTGAGCGATTTTTTACATGGGTAAAATATGGGTTGATACCCATATTCAACCCATAAAAATATGGGTAAAATATGGATTAGTCAAATGGGTTAAGTTTCTAACTTTTATTCACTCAAAATTCATGATATCACTAAAGATAGTGTAACTTCTCTTCCTTTTTATGTTATTATATAAAACTAATTATTCTTCTCTATAATTGAAAAGGTGAAGTCTTTGACCCTCCAAATATATATATTATAAATGTACATTTCTTTTGTTAATTATAATTATATATTTTTATTTGTTTAATTTTATATTGGATAATAAATAATAGTGTAAAATAAGCAAATCATATATCAGTATTGACATTGCTTAAAGTGCATTAAGCATGTTTTAGTCCTAAAATGCAAATATTCATTTACTTTGAAATTAAAAATATTTTCATCTTGTTATTACATTTTATTTTATATTGAAAAGTTATAGGATTTTTTTTTATTTTTACGATACAATGAAACTAAATGAAGCATATTCAACATTTTTCATCTAAAAAAAGACTAAAATATTTTCTCCATATTGAATTCTTAAGTAAAGTACTATTTATTCATGAAAATATGGGTAAACTAGTATTTTACCCAACTCATTTATTACCCAATCAATTTTTACCAATATCAAATATGGGCTGATTGAATTATTACCCATTTTATGTTGACC